>CAUYRT010012246.1:0-45952 GCA_963574885.1 Lepilemur ruficaudatus | reverse complement strand
TATGTTACATGTTGATGAGAGAGAACTCCAGTTCTTAGAGTCCACCCTACAATCCAACTGACGAAATGAAAACAAGATTCAGAGGTGGATGAACCACATTTCATCCTTAAGATCTTTCTCGTGTTCTTCCATTTTCAAATTCCTCTGTCTCCTATTATTTTTTACAGACAGGACAGAGAAAAATGCATTCCTTTGAATAGTGTAATTTAAAAATTACTCCAGAGCAAAATCAGAACCTTTTACCTTAGATTTTTCGTTTTAATTGTGAGGTAGTATGTTGTTTCTAAATATAGAAATGTCAAGCTCTGGAACCGTCACAGTAAGATTACATTAATAATTACCCTGACAGCTGCAGTAATTAGCATGAGCTCAATACCAAAATTAAATCAGACCGTTGATAATGGGAATCAAAGAAAACTAAGAGTGGGACTAAAGAAGTTAATATATTTTGGTGCTTCTTTCTTTGAGTTAGTTTTTATTTTGAAATTGTGAGCCCCTAACTTGCTCTTCTGAGATAAGAAAAAACTATGATGGGCCAACGGAAAGGCATTTGTTAGCTTTAGAAAAACCAATGAAAATGTAGGACCTTGGGAAATTTTTAAGTTTCTACCTTTTATTCTTATAACAAAGAAAAGATGAATGGAACTATATTCAAACATTGACAGTATTTAAAAAATATCTTTTCATATTTTATTGGCCATTTGCTGTTTTTGTTTATTTGGTGAACTGGGAGCACATATATCATTTACCCATTTTTTTCCTAATAGGTTGTTCATCTATTAAGTAATTTTTTTTGGAAAGATAAAAGATTAAAAATAAGTCTTGTGTCCAGAGACTTGTGTGCTGGTGAGGTCTTTAGAGGACTGACAATCCTAGATTGTTGCAGGATTCAGAAACTGATGCAGCCCAGCCAATGACAACATAGATGGTACTTTTGGTCTTGGTGACTACACTGTGGGGCGCCCGGCACAGGAATTTGCAGGCAAGGGCTGACCGTCTCAGCGTCTGTGTGGATGCCAAGCACCACAAGGAAAAGTCAGCTCTGAGGACAAGCTGCATGAGCAGAGCAGTCCATGGAAGGAGAGTACCTACTCCTCCAGGATGCCCATGAGGACACACCTTGCCTGTGTAGAGTCACTAGAGCCACTGTGGAGACATGGCACCCTCCTGCAAATGCCGCTTCATTCAGGACACCTGCTTTGGGGAATGCTCCCTCAGCCTGGGGCCCTGGATCCAGCAGGTGGACCAGAGTGGGTGCAAAGAATGGATCTGGATGTGCCCCTGTGCAGAGGTAATAAGAAAACTGCCACACCTGCTACTGGCACAAGGGCTGGAAATGGACTGCAAGATATCACCAGTGCCTGGTGGGGGCTGCCTGCTACCCCTTGGATTTCTACTTCCCCACACCTTCCACTCTGCGCAATGAAAGCAGAAGTTACTTCTACAAAGTTAGCAACCACACCCAAGCGAGTGGTTGCTGCATCTAGATGTGGTTTGATCCAGCCCAGTGGAACCCTAATGAGAAAGTACTATGCTGCAACCATTGCACTGGGGCTGCCCCATGAAGCAGGCCTCTCCTGCTCATCATGCCCTTGACACTGCTCTGGCTTCCCAGCTGAGCTATTTCTACCTCTGGGATACCTGGACATCCCAGCCCCTTCAGCCCCACAGCTCCTAGGCCCTCGGTTCCTACCTGGGCCCTCTGGAAGGCAATTTGAACAGATACCCCTGTCCCCCATAAAGAAGTTGTGCAAAAGGGTATATTATGAAATGTAAGTCTCCCTCCAATGACATTCTGTATTTTAATTGCTTCTTGTTAAAGTGAGAATGTTGTTAATAATGTTTGAAACATTTTCAGATTTTGGAAGGTAATATTTCATTTTTTGACTATTAGTATTTAAATTTTCTTAATTTTCCTGGTTTCTTCTGCAAAATCATCTAATATACAGTTACTGGTGCCCATCTCCCATCAAAACTATGCCTTACACTGTTTTTTTGGGGGGAGGGGGGGTCTTCTACTGAGTATCTGAGTTTCAGGTGCAAGATCCTGTCCACTAAAAGTCATCTTCCAGGGAGTTTCAGCTCTTGTCTTCCTGCTCGTCACCCTGATCCATGCTCTTTAAACTCTGTGGATTTGGTTTTGTTGCTTTTTCTTTGCAGAAAGCATGCCCTCACTTGTTTTACTATTAGTGTTTGGGTTTGGAAAAAAAGAATTTTTTTCCATGAAAAAAATGGAGTTAAATTATGACGTCTAGTTAGGAAGGAAACTGCCCTAAGATGTTGAGAAATGTTTGGGGAGGTCTTGTAGAAAGAGCCTTATTTGAAAGGGAAGGGAGGCCCTAAGTCTAAAAAGGGTGGTCAGACAGGTTTCCACATTTCTTATGACCAAACCCTTTCACAGCTTCATCACAGGATATTACAGATGAGTGTTGTGAGAATCTCCTAGAGACAGTCTGGATTCCGGGAATCTGGTCTGGATGTTTCATTTGGTGCCTGGTGGTGGCACCTCTCTGGTCCAAGCTGAATGATTAATCTTAAATATGAACCTATAGCCAAATTTGAGCAGAGAAAAGCCACCAACATTCACAATAGAGGGAGAGAGAAAAACTCAAACACCAGCAATAACAAAAAATAATCAGAAAAAGAAACTCAGAGAATACTAAGACAATGCATGCAGCAGAAGAAAAGATTTAAAAAAAAAACCTCCACAATCATTAAGCTTCTCAGAGAGATTTGAAGATACTGTATCAATTAAGCAAGAAATAAATGCTATGGAACAGGAACTATTAGAGCACATGAAACACTCTGTTGAGCATTTAAAGCACAATAGAAAAAAAGTGAAGAATTTAACTAGCTGTTTGGAAGACAAAGATGAAGAAATATATTAGGATATATTATGAAAAGATAAAGATGTGGAAAGGGGAGAAAAATGATAAGAAAATTAAAAGATCAATCTGGGGAGTATGGTATCCAATTAAGAAGTTATAGAAATAGAGCAGAGAAAATGGAGGGAAGAAATTATCAAATAAATAAAACAAAAAATTCCCAGATTTGGAGAAAAGGAGCATCCAGATTAAAAGTGCTAAATTGAGTGCTCAGCACAAGGGATGAAACAAGAGGCAACCAAGGTATATCATTGTGAATTTTCAAAACATTGATGATGGAGAGAAGATGAGAGAGGGAGAACGGGTCACTTGCAAAGGAATGGAAATCAGATTGTCATCAGACTTCTTAATAACAACATTGACAACCATATTGTTAAGAAGATGGTGAAATGATGCTTTAAGATTCCCTTTTATGACCAAATAAAATGATGACAATGGTAATAAATAATTCCAGTATACATACAACAGCTAATATTTATTGACTATCGAGTGTCAGGAACTAGGCTAAATTCTTCACGTTTAATGTTCACAACAAATTTATAAGATAATTTTTATTACTATTCCCATTTCACATATGAAGAAGCTGAGATGCAAGAAGATTAAGTAACTTGATCAAGGTCAGCTTCGGAGACAAAATGAGAGAGTTTTCAAAAATTATAAAAATACTTAGATTATTCATCCATTGATGAGTGGATAAAGAAAATGTGATATATATGTACTATGATTACTACTCAGCTGTAAAAGGAGTGAAATAATGTCTTTTGCAGCAATTTAGATGGAACCGGACACCATTGTCCTAAGTGAAGTATCTCAGGAATGGAAAAACAAACACTGCATGTGCTTGCTAGTAAGTGGGAGCTAAATGATGGGTAAACACAGTCATAAAATGGTGTAAAGGACATTGGAAACTAAGAAGAGGGTAGGCTAGGAGCGGTGAGGGATAAAAACTTACCTACCGGGTATGATGTACACTACTCTGGTGAAAGGCACACTAAAAGCCCTAACTTCAGCCTTGTATAATTCATCCACGTAACAAAAACACTTGTACCCACTTCCCCTTAATATTTTCAAATAAAAATTTAAAAAATCCTTGGATTATGAAGTGAGGTGTTAGTGTTGTGGCTAGCCTACAAGGCAAGAGAGTAAAGAGACAGAAGGAAAGAACAAAAAGAAGGGGATTTTACAAAAACTGCTACATTGAAGGTGTGAAAGATCTAGCAATCAGAGATGAAAAGGAGACTTTTTATTAACTGTTGGTTCTATTTCACCCTTATGTTACACGAGCCAGATTGTCTGATACTTTGCATCCACTTTGACACTAGGCACAAAAACAAATGCTTGTCTACTGAAAAGCAAGCTTGCTATATTGAAATGTGTTCTGGTCGTGAATGAAGCATATTTACACCTTGAGCCTCCACTTACCTTGTAGAGCAGCAGAGGGAATTCAAGGGAAGAATACTCGGGGTGTTTTGGCAGCCTCTGGAGAGGAGGGCACGTCCCTTGAGGAAACAGTATTTAGTTTACCTTTTCCCAAGTAGAACTGTGTTGGTATCAGAGTCATGGTGAAAAGTTACTGTGAACAAAGGAGGCTCTTAGGAAGGGAATGAATCACCTTACAAGCTGCAGCTGATAGTCAGCATTGACAGTCTCAGGATAGCCAGAGTAAAAAAAAAAAAAAAAACCTGGGAGAAATCTGATGCATTTGGGCATCTGAAAAAATTAGACATGTAACAGAGCTATTAAATCACTGGAAAAAATAGCATAGAAACATTAGGCAAATGAAAACAGAGAAAAAGTAGAAAACTATAAGAGGAAGGAAGCACGTTGTAGAACTACCTGAATCATCAGTAAATAGTGCTTAAGTTGACTATTTATTAAACCAAAATACCATACAATCGTGTTGTGAAGAGAAAAAGGGGAAGCTGGTGGTCACGGTGTGTAAAAGAACTAAACTCTCTAATGCCATAATTGGAAATTAACAGACCCTCTCTAAACTTGGTAAATCTAGAAGTAGCAATAAGAGCATCCTATTTAAAAATGTGACCATGAGAAGCACGTGAAAGAATTGAAAGTAGACACTTGAGAAGAAGGGAGGTAAAAATAAGACAGAGAAATGTCTTTTAATATTATTGATTTATACATTCTGTACCTGTATTATTTTATTTTTAAAATAGAAAGTAGTTTCACGTGATACAGTAAAAAGTGTGCCTTCTTCCCTGCTCCCTGCTACCTAGTTCCTCTCTGCAAAAGCAACCAACATTTTTTCTTAAGTATCCAAAGATGATTTGCTCCTATTGTTTTTATTAAAATAAATAGTTTAAAAGGAATTGAAGCACAAAGAAAATCTGCTGAGCTGTAGTTCTCACGGTTCAATAAAATAAATTTAATCTCAGTGCAATAAAGTAACTCGTGGAAACTTAATAGAATGTCATAATTGTTTGAAACCATTGATAGTAATCCATACCTCTGTTTAATGAAAGTTTTTTAGGAAAAAATAATTATGACATTAAATTAAAAATCGAGAAATTTATAGTCATTATAACTCCCCTTTCTTTCTCAGAGGTGTGAGCCACAGGTTTTAATTTTCCTGTAGTTGCTTCCACTTTTAGAATGGGAGTATGCTGACTTCAAGTCAAATGGTATGCTCTTAAACTTGACAGTAGACCCTTCTTCCTGAGCTAATGGTGAGTTTGGCCGCTGGTTTAGCTAAAAGTCAATTACAGATATTGGCAAAGACAAGACGCAATTTTGAGGCAGCTGAACTTGTTATTAATCACGATGTGTTTCATCCAGTGCTTGGCAAGCAGTTTTCCTCAGGATACTCAGGATTCATTGCCAACCATATCTAGTGGGTAGAGGAGATGGAGCTGGGGAAGGGGGAGGAGGAGAGAACAGCATCCCAAACACGGTCCCATGTTTCATTGCAGAGGAGGCAAAAGCAGCCCAGTCCTTATAATTCCATGACCATGATGTCGTTTGCTACATCCGCAACAAAGCTGGTTCTAGATCTGCCATGGATTGATTTATTCAGTTGTTCAAATATTAAATTTATTGAATATTTACCATGTGTCAGTGCTGGGCTATGCTCAGGAACTGTAAGGTAAAGCAGACAGAGGCTTATGGGCAAGATACTCTTTATTTTTTGTGATGCCAACTAACCCAAGGACTTGATGGAATCATAAATTTGGGAGGTAGAAACTCCCTTAGAAGTTGTCTTTCTTACTGCGGCCCAGTGAAATTAAGCCATTGGCCCAGAGTCTCACTAGTATTTGTAAAACTGAGATGAAAACCAGCTTCCAACCTCATGCAATAGATGATTAAAGGTATAAAAGAGCTGTAAACAATGACATTCCACAACTCTTTTCATGGTAAATAATAAACTCTTTTCATAGTAAGGTTCTGGAAATGCAATCAGATGAGCTCCTTGACTTTTGGCCAGTTGAACAGCTCTGCCAAGGAGAAGGGACTGGCCCCCATAGCAACCTCCCTGACCCATCCAGCCAACTGCATGGCTTGTGCGAGGGGGCGTGCTGAGGGCTGACCACAGCAGGAAAAGCTTCAGGAAGTGATGGATGGACAATGGAAACTGTGAGGGAAGAAATCGGGAAGTGCAACAACCAGAAATAAAGTCAAGTCCCCAGTGATATCCATGTGCAAGGTGGAAAAAAGAAGGGAAAGTAGGTGGAATGAAGGGATGGGGGGATGGGGGGAAGGGGGACTGACACGTGCTATGCACTGAGGAGGAGCAACCAAAACTGCTGTGTTCACAGGTTTCTAAGAGAATGGAAAGCACAGCCCTCAAGTGAAAGGTGTTAACTTGACCTTACTCACGACAAGGACTGGAAGCCTTTTTCTACTCTGTCAAGAGCTTCTGAACCAGAGGGACTAAAGCCATCAGGCATCTTTCGAAAGTCAGTGGTAACTGCATTACAGTTTTTGAAACAGAAGTAAACACATCACATACAATTTTCAGAAGTAAGAATGAGGAATCTGAAGCCCTAAAACATGCAATTAATAGAATATATTCATTAGCTCAGTATACCGATGCTAATCCAGTTGCAGGGATCAAAGTGAGGGTGAGGGAATGAGAGGAAGAAGAGGAAATCCGAAGAGGGTAAGGATAGGGTTTAGACAGAAATAAACAGAGAAGGTGGGTAGAGACACAAAGAGAAAGAAAAGGAAAGATTGCAAAAAGAGATGCTTGAAAGAGACAAGTGAAATTTCAAAGGAATAACATGAAGCTCCCTCATTAACCCTCCCTCTTCCTATCCCTGTAGAGCCCAAGCTTTCTGGTTCTCCCATTAAGGTGAATCCAGCCCTCCAGCTCAGCATCCACCCTCATCCCCAAGAGATCATTAAAACCTGTTTTTCTTAGTTGGTGCCCACCACCCCAAACTTCTACTGCAGTTTTCTTTACACTCTTGTGCCTAAAGAATATTGTAAAACTATGCGTCTTCCTCACACTTTTAAGTTAACATCTATTTTTTCATTTTGAGATTAGATAATTGCAAAGGATATAATTTCAGTGTACAAATGTTATATATGAGCCTTAAATATATTTTTGGCAAAACGTTGTAGCTGCAGATTGAGCTTACTCAATTTATGGGAATGTCTGCCACACCATCTAACAGGCAATGGCAATCCCTGTGGTCAAACCCATCCACCAAATCAGGATTATTTTTTCTCAGAAGAGGTCTGGCTGCATTTTAAAGTTAAAATAAATATGCTATACCTGCTCCCTGACAGCCATATTACTGTACAGAAAAGGTAGGGCCAAAGTCTCACCCAGGGACAATGCATTTTCTACCTTTCCATTTTTGGATGTCCTGGAGGTATTGATGCCCCAGGACAATTCCCATTAGAAACTTTAGGATGTGTGGAAGATGAATCTTTTCTTGGGATACTGGCAGAAGGAGAAATAGAAGATCACAAGCATCTTCCCTGACAGATTCATGTCAGGAAAGAGTACATAGGCAGTTGAGGAAATCCTGTCTGCTCCCACAAAGCCCTTGGTACCATCCAGGAGTGTGAGAACCCCATTCTGAAGGTGGCCACTTACTGCCCATTGCCCTACCATGTTCTGTACTTTGTATTGCAGTCCCCCTTCTTCTCCACTTTCTTAAATCCCGTGTCTGTCTCCTGCCACAATCACTTCTGGGAATATTCCTCCTGCATCTTTGCCTTTAAACTCTGCCTTCTACAGCCCCCCAAGAAGTGACTTTGTATTCTCTCACAACTCAGGGTGAGGAAGTGGTTACTATTTCTTCACACCCCCTTTTGTAGAAACCTCTACTTTGTTGCTGGTGGGAACATAATTTGGCACAATCTCTATAAAGGACATTTGCTAATCTTTACCAAACTCGCACATGCACATGTCTCTAACCCAAAAATTCTACTTCCATAGATTTATCCTTATGAGTTTAGGGCCAACTATAAGGTTAGAGGGCACAGTGTCCATGCAAGATGATCCTCACTTCTGACACAAATTTGGCGGGTTCCCCAAACTACCCTCAGTTTTGATAACTCACTAGAAGGGCTCACGGAACTCACTGAAAGCTGTTATACTAAAGGTCATGGTTTATTACAGGGAAAATATATAGACTAGGATGAGCTAAAGGAAGAGAAGCATAGGAAGAGAACCCAGGAGGGTTCCGAACATAAGCTTCCATTGTCCTCTCCCCATGAAGTCAGGACGTGTTATTCTCTCAGCATCAATGTGTAACAATAAGCACGGTGTGTTGCTAACCAGGGAGGCTTACCCAAGCCTCAGTGTTCAGAGTTTTTGTTGGGGCTCCATTACAATTTTCCTCTACAGGCATGATTGATTGATTGCCAGGTGATTGAACTCAGTCCCCAGGTTGAATGATACATGTGACCCAAAACCCACACCCTAAGTCACACAATTGGTCTGTCTGACATGGCCAGTCCCCACACTAAGACTGTTGGGCATGGGTAGCTCCACCCTAAGATCCAGTGTGGACCAGCCTTCTCCTTAAACAAAGATCTCCTATCAAGTATAACATAGATCACCTTTCAGAAGCCAAAGGCAAAAGTCAGACACTTTCTTTAGGCAAGACCAAATTCATTACTCTACAATCATGCATGTGCATTCACATGTGTACAAAATGACACACACATAAACTTGTTAACTGCAGCACTGTCTGTCGTAGCAAAAGTTTTGAAACAATCTGTCTCACAGCAGAGTACTAGTTGAACAAATTGATATTTATCCAATGTGCTGTTGTTTGGTCAGAAAAAAAATGAGAAACCTCTTCATGTACTGATATGAAACAATATTTTGCTAAGGAGAAGGACTAGTATTTACTACCATTGTGTAAAAAATATACACATTTACAAATTTGCCTGCAAAAGCATAGACTAACTCCAGAAGGATAACCAAGAAGTTAATAACATTGTTTGTTTCTGAGAGGGCAACCGGGTGGTTAGATGAGGGGCTAGGAGGAAGGCTTTTAATCTATACCACTTTATGTCTTTTGCATTTTGAAGCATGAAACATTATCTACTAATAAGTAAATTAACTTAAAGTTTCAAGAAACAGTCCTGCTTTTTTGAGGTTTCCCCTTCTTTTTGGCCACAGATTTCTATAAGATACCCTTCATCAAGATAAGGGAGTTTCCTTTAATTCCTGTTTTACTAGGAGATGCTTTTTAAAAAAATTAGTATAGGAATGAGTGTTGAATTTTATCAAATGGGTTTTCAGCATCCAGCGAGATAATGTATGGTTTTATTCTTTAATTTCTTAATGTACCAAATTACAGTAACAGATATCTTATTATTGAATCATCTTTCCATTTCTGGAATAAACCCATGATGTATTATTCTTTTAATCCCCTGCTGAACTCAATTTGCTAGGGTTTTATTAGGATTTTTTTTCATCCATATTCTTAAGTAGAATCAACCAATCACTTTCTTCTAATTAACTAATTTTAGTATCAGGTTTATGTCATGTTCACAAAAGGTTTGGAGAGATATCCATCTTTTTCTAGGCTATAGAACAATTTATGTAACATGGAAATTCTCTGGCCTTACTTAATCATTTAACCCCAGGTGCCTTGTGTAGGGTAAATCTCTGACTGCTTTTTGTTTTCTAGTTGTTTTTCTCTTTTTTAAAAACTAATTTTGATTATCTATATTGCTCTAGATGATTATCCATTTTCTCTAGATTTTCAAATTTATTGATATAAAATTTCACATAATTGATTTATTCTTTTTATTTATTTTATTTTTTTAAAGTGTGCAGACTGGACCAAATTGATTTATTCATACAAAGAACTCTTCCATATTTGCAATTGTTTCCCCTTTCCTGCTCCCAATGTTGTTTGTGTGTATGTGTGTGTGTTTCTTGGCAAGACTTTAAAAAACACTTTTAAATTTTAATTGATATTTTATTTTTTTAATTTTGGGGGAAGGTTGTTGCAGTCAGGAAACAGTAGGCACACTCAAATTGGATAAGGATTCTTTGCAAAGATGTGTGCAGGGTATGGTGAAATGCGAGGGGCTAGTAATGGGAGGCAGCATCACCTCTAGATGCGAACAGGTGGAGGGAGGCGGCAGTGGCCAGAACCCGGGAGAAGAGGGTTGTGGAGGCCTCCTGGGGGGAGCTCTCATCTGACAATAAGAAACACGGGCAGGTGCCTGCAGAGACAGAGCTAGAGGAATAAATGTGCCAACCTGGCTCCCTAGTTACTGTCCCTCACAACTCCAGCCGGTGCTCCCCTTTGCATATAGCCCATAGAGATCCGTCTCCCAGGACACAGGACAAAGACCCTGGAGGAACAAGTAGAAGACGTCTGGTGCAGCTGTCTTTGTAAAGAACAAGGGTTTGAACTGATCTGTACTAATTTGTGTTTTTATTATAGTTTTTTACTTTTATGATTATTAGTCTTCTAAAAAATTTCTTCACTTCTTTTTAATTGTTCTTTTTTTTTTTTTGTTTGAGACAGAGTCTCATTCTGTTGCCCTGGTTAGAGTGCTGTGGCGTCAGCCTAGGTCACAACAACCTCAAACTCCTGGGCTCAAGCGATCCTCCTGCCTCAACTTCCTGAGTAGCTGGGACTACAGGCATGCGCCACCACGCCCGGCTAATTTTTTCTATATATTTTTAGTTGGCCAATTAATTTCTTTCTATTTGTAGTAGAGACGGGGTCTCGCTCTTGCTCAGGCTGGTTTCAAGCTCCTGACCTTGAGCGATCCTCCTGCCTCGGCCTCCCAGAGTGCTAGGATTACAGGCGTGAGCCACCACACCTGGCCTTAATTGTTCTTCTAATAGAGTATTGTTTTTTAAAATTTTTATTCTAATAAATTCATATAAAGCTAAAAATTTTCCTCTAAGTACCACTACATTATATCACAGATTTTTATATACCATGATTTTATTTCTAATATTAATAATTTATAGTTTTCATTTTTTCTTGTCCTCAGACAAGGAATTATTTAGAAAGGTTATTTTTGTTGTTGTATGATTACATTTATTGAAAGTCCAAAAACAGGCAAAATTACCTTTGGTGTTAGAAGTTAGTATTTGGCTAACTTTGGGGGAAGAGGGATTGGCAGGAAAAATGGGGAGGACTTCTCGGAAGCTGGTAATATGGTGATTACATGAATGTGTTCACTTTGTGGGAATTCATTGAGCTTATGTTACTCTGCTCAGGCTACCATAAGAAAATGTAATAGACCGGGTGGCTTAAACAATGGAAATTTATTTTCTTACAGTTCTGCAGGCTGGGAAGCCCAAGATCCAGGTGCCAGCCAATTCGTTTCCTGGTGAGAGTTCTCTTCCTGGCTTGCAAACGCTGCCTCCTTGTCGTGTCTTCACGTGGCGGAGGGATAGAGAGAAGTCTGGTGTCTCTTCCTTTCCTCATGTGGGCACCAGTCCCATCTGATTAGGACCCCACCCTTATGACCTCATTTAACCTTTGTCACCTCCTCAAAGGTCCTATCACAGTCATATTGGGGGTTAGGGCTTCGACACATGAATTTTGGAGAGGACACAGGTCAGTTCATAGCAGAGCTATTCACTTATGATTGGATCATTTTCCTGAATGTGTGCCACATACACTTCAATTTTAGAAAGTTGATTCAGTAAAGTAAAATGAAAGGGAACATGATGAGCATCAGATATCTGAGTCCCATGGCCACAGCTGCTCGTGGCAAAGACATGGGGACCACATAACCGACTTGCACAGAGATAGATCAGTGTTCACGGCCAGTGGGAAACTGAGTCATGCCCCAGGATGAGATCTTGGTGTGACTGCCATTTCTTAGGTCACTGATGAAGTACTCACTGTTCCCACACAAAACACCATCCTTCATCTCATCCCGAGTCTTCGGCTTCATTGAACTGATGATCATGGACAGGCCGTGGTCTGTGCTTTGTGTATAAGTGGTTGCTAACCTGCCAGCAGCAGCCCCACGCCACATCCTGCAGGGGCTCCTCTCTCACCACAGCCTGGCAGCTCAGAACCCAGAAGATGCTGGAGGAGCGAACTATGGACTGTCACTTGGGAATCACTGGCAGATGCCTGTTGGGAGGCCTCAGGGCAGGGTGAGGTAAGGAGAGAGAAAGGAGGAAGAAGACAAAGATGTAGAAAAGTGTTTTAAAATATCCGAGTGGAAAGATCTTTTAAGAAGTATTATTTGGTTGTTCATGTCTAATTATATTGCACTCTAGTCATTAAATGTGTCCTAATAACTAGAGCTTTTTGAAATTTATTGGCATTCCCTTCATGACCTAATACATGGTAAAAATTCGTTGATGTTCCACCTTAGCCTGAAAAAAGTGCACATTCATTCCGTAAGTGTTTATTGAGTGCCTACTGCGTGCCAGCATCGCTCCAGATTCTTGGGATCCATCAGTAAACAAAACAAAGATACCTGTCCCCATGGAGCTTTCACTGTAGTGAAAGGAAATGATAAGCAATACTATAAAGTCATGTGTGTGCTTTGGAAAGTGACAAATGTTTTCCAAAATAATAGAGTTCGGGGGGAGTGGGATGGGGGTGCAAGGTGATGGTTTAAGTTACAATTATTTATTTTATTTTATTTTTATCTATTTTATTTTATTTTTTCCAAATATTTATTGTTATAAAAAGATGTACATGGGATATGGTGGTCCGAGTAGGCTTCATTGAAAAGGTGATGTGAGATGTAGGGGAGATGAGACGGGAGTGTGTGTGTGTGTGTGTGTGTGTTGCAACTGCAATTCTCAATGGGCAAGGCCGCCTTAAAATAGAAGAAAACATAAAGATATTCGCCGGTACTGTTCACTGTTTATCTGCAATGGATATTCTAATAGACATAGTATTTTGCTGATTACTGACAAACTAGATTTGAGGTTTTCAGCTCCTATTTTATTCGGTTACAAGCTTTCAGTTACAAATGATTGATGGCAGGAATTGTCCTGACTCCATCAGACAGTGCTTCCATTTTTAGGAAGCGAAGATTTCCTGGTTGATGTGACACTCTCCAGCTGCCAAGCACAATTTATTGCATTCAGCCTCATTCTCTTAATGTTTCTGACTCCAGGCATTGTTGAGAAAGATTCAGGTTACAATGTGGCTTTAATTTATTATTATTATTATTTGGCCTAAAATGATCATTAAGGTCCTAGAGAAGGCCTAGAGAGAGTTTAAATCCATCTCCCTCTATTATTATTATATTGTTTTGCTCTCCAGTCATATCACTTAACTAAATAATTGAAAAACTAATTGAATAAAAGCTGCTATTCAATACATAGATAGGCATTCTACATTATCTAATGAAAAATGTAATCAACATCATCCTCTCTGTAGTGACACTGCTGGTGTCCCACCCAAACGCCTTCACCAGGCCAAGGAACCCACCCCAGCTGTGGGGAGTGTTGGCAACTAATGGCTCCTAGCTGCCCCCTTTCCAGAATTGCTCTGGCAGAAGAGGAGGCGTCTGGCCTGGAATATTTCACCCCCAGCCTACCTAGGGCAGCTCACAGCCATTGAGTGACTAACATGGCCCACCCTTTTGCCTCATGCTAGGACTAACTCTGTGGTACAATTCACGCTCCAGAACTTCCCATGAGATTAGGCTGAAGCCAATACAAGCTGAGACCAGTTCCTTCCTTAGCTCTTCCCCTGGTTCATTCTATTTCCCTTCCTCTTCTTTCTTCTAAGAAAATTCCCTCCATAAATCACGTGCACATAATCCTTGTGTTTTCAGGCTCTGCCTGGCTATGACACTTCCCCTACAAGCTGTTGTGTGGGGGTTCATGAAGAAGACAGGAACTAGTCTGGCTGGAGTCACAAAACGGTATTTAATGTATCGACCGTAAGATGAAAACTCCGGGGGCAAGGACAATGTATGTAACCTTAGCATTTGTACCCCCATAATATGCTGAAATAAAAAAAATTAAAAAGAAATAAGAAAAAAAAATGCAAACTCCATGAGGGCAAGTGAGTGTCTATTTTTTTCATAGTGTATTCCTAGCACTTAGCACAGTGCTTGGCACAAAGCAGATGCTCAAGAGGTATCTTGGGCAGTTCATGCTGCTTTGACAAACTACCATAAACTGGGTGGCTTATAAACAGTGAAATTGACTTCACAGTTCTGGAGGCTGGGAACCCTCCAGAATCTCTTTTATAAGGGCAGTAATCCCATTCATGAGCCCTCATGACTTAATCACCAACCAAAGGCCCCCACCTCCTAATACCATCACATTGGAGATTAGAATTTCAAGTATGAATTTTTTTGGTGGGGAGGACACGAACATTTAGTCTATAGCAGGAGACATCATTAAACCAGGCAATGTGGTATCTTAGGGCAAGTTTTATGGAGTCACTTTTATAAAGATACACAAGATATAACCTCTTGTGGTAGAATCTCTTGTTTTCGTCTACCATGAAATGTTAGCTTTTATTCTGGGCTGCCCTCTTTGTCTTTGGATTCAGGTGGGGCTGACCTTACCCCAGCCACTGCCTAACAGTGGGGGCAATGCTGAGGATATAGTTTGAGCTCCTAGATTCAGATGTGACTGAAAACAGCTATAACTGTAAATCTTTAGTTTAATGAACCAATAAATTGTCTTCCTATGCTTAAATTAATTTGTGTTGTGTTTCTGGCACATGTGACCAAAACAGTCTGCATTAATAACACATGCCTCTATTTACATTGCAAAATGTATTTCCTTTCAAGCCACCCCGTCTTTGTAATAGCCTACATCCCAAACAGCCTGGTGGGGGAGAGAAGATAGCTTAGCTAGGAAGCCTTTTGATTTTTCCTGCCAATTGAGAGAGATTCTTCCAGGGGAGGTATATGTCCTCAGGCATCTTATCTGATGAGCTCTGTATCTTTGATCAGCACCTGAAAACCCCCATACAGATCAAAATACTCTATTTGACCTCTGGGACCAGAAAATACTGCACAGAATCCTAAAGCAACCTTTCTAGTGTTTACTTCAGAGAATGAGAAGTAGGAATTGTATTGAATACGTTCAGACACATTTGGTTTAAATTGTTTAATAGATCAAGAAAAATTATCAAACCAACAACATAAAAACCTGGAACTGGTCAGTGAGATTTGGCTGTAAAAGTATGTTTATTCTTAAGCTTTGATGAATTTTTTCTCCCTAAGTAAGATAAACTAGTAGAGTCAACCATGTTTAGCCCGTCATTGGTGTAAGTCTTAGGAGGAAATCAGTGAGTAAGCCACAAGCCCTTATTCTGATGGGTCAGCCACGGCCCCACTGAGCTCCCACATTGATCCAACAACTGAACTTGAAGAACGGGGCAGCAGCAGTTTAGTTACAGTAAATGAGGGGTCGTCAAAGTCTCGTCCATTTCACATCACGTTCACTGTTCAGTATAAGCAGAATCCTGTGGTAGGAAAGCAGGTAGGGTAGAGACGGTTGGTACCACTGATTCTATCTTTGGCTTATTTGCTCTAGCACTCAAATGACTGGCTTCTTTTCCCTTTTTAGTTGAGTGCTTAATTTATTGAACCATATGGAAGGACAAAGGAGAGCTTTGGTAACCATTTCTTTGACCCAAATTTCTCCAGCTAACTCAGAAGTGCCTTCTAGAGTACTATGGTTTGCCTTAACTCCATTTGAATATTTTCTTTTAAGGCTTATTCTATCAAAAAAATATTTTGTGTTCCTATAAAGTTGCCTGATAGACTCTGTGGGAAGGTTTTTGTCTTGCTTTGAAAGTAAATGAGAGAAATTGATTCCATGCCAAGTTAAAGGTGGACTTCAATCAGGAATTAATTGATTTTTAAGGATGAGTTATAGAGCAATTAATATGCCTTAATAATTGAGTAAAAGACCTTACTGTGAAGATTAGGCCAGAAAAGCAACAAAAATGTCTATCTATGGGGTGAGTTCCAATACACACGTATCTTGGTAAAAAAAGAAAAAATATAAGAAGCAGCCCAAATGTCCATAAATGATGATGAATGGATAAACAAATCATAGTACATCCACACAATGGAATATTATTCAGCTGTAAAAAGGAAGGAAATAGTGATGTTACAATGTGGATGAACCTCAAAATCCAGGCATGAAAGGTCACATATCGCATGATTCTATTTGTATGAAATACCCACCATAGATCAGTTCATAGAGACAGAAAACCGAGTGGTCATTTCCAGGGGCTACAGGGAAGGGCATGGGGAGTAACTGCTTAATGAATATGAGGTTTCCTTTTGAGGCAATAAAAATGGTTTAGAACGAGTTAGAGGTGGTGGCTTCACAATATTGTGAATGTATTGAAAGCCACTAAATTATTCACTTTAACATGGCTAATTTTATGATATGTAAATTTCATCTAGACAATAAGAAGTGACAAGAAAGGGTATTTCCACCTTTATTATCAAGCCCATTAAGGAGCAAGACAGGGACAGGTGTGTTTCCTGGGCTTAGTGAAGGTGTTGCTATCTCAGGCTCCATCCAATCAGGGCAGCAGGAGCCTCTGGTTTGTGGTGTGATCAGCCTTGGCAGCCCTCCTGGGACCCCTGTTCTAAGCAAAGCTGCTGGGTGCATGACCCCACCACCAACCTTGGCAGCCCTCCTGGGACCCTTGTCCTGAGCAAAGCTGCTGGGTGCATGGCCCCACCACCAGGAGTTCCCATCTGTTCCTTGCCTTGAACAATTTGCAGTGTGACATCCACTAATTTGTGCTGAAGTCTCAAATCATATGCCTCAAAAAGTGATCAAAGTAAGTGGGAATGATAGTTTGAGGAAAAGTGAAGTTGCCAGAGGATGGTGACTAACAGTAACTCACTGGATGCTTTCACACACTCTCAAACACGAATTGTGGGAATGTAAATTGACTCAAACACCCTGGGAGGCAATTTGGCAGTGTGTTCTCAAAGCCTTTACAATGATCACATTCTTTAACTCAATTATTGCACATCTACAGATTTATTCTTAGGAAAGAGATGGTTGATTGGGCCAAAAATCAGCTGTATGAACATTCATTTCAGTGTTACGTATAATAACAAAAAATTGGAGACAACTTAAAGCCCAGAAGAGTAGAATTATGATATATAAGCGTAATGCAATACTGTTTCAGTTATCTAACAGCCATCGTTTATTATTTCTCATGAAATTTGTGGTCAGGAATTCAGACAAGAGAGAATGGGGATGGTATATTTCTCCTCTGTGAGGTCAGAGCTGGAGAACTTAAAGGCTGCAATCATCAGAAGTTGTGTTTGCTCACATACTGGCAGCTGCTCGTATCAGCTATACGCTCAAGTCAGCTGAAACAGTCCCATGTAGCCTTTCCACGTAGGCTGGACTTCCTCACAATAGGGTGATTTGGTTCCAAGAGCGAAAAGAAAGAAAGAGAGCCATGCTGCCTTTATGACCTAGTGTTGGAAGCCACTCGGCATCACCCAAGCCACAGTCTGTTGATTGCAGTAGTTACAAGTCTGGCCAGGTTCAAAGGGAGGAAACAAAGACCCCACCTACTGGTGGAGGCAGGTCAATGTCACACTGTAAGAAGAGCATGTGGATGGGCATAAGTGGGTGCGGGCATCTTTGGAATATACAACCTGCCTGTAACTAAGCATATCTTGAAAGAATATCTAAGGGCATGGGAAAACGTCCATGATATATTATGAAGTAAAAAAAAAATCAGATTACAAAGCAATATATACAGTATAATCTCATTTTGAAAGAAAATGGTATAGAGGCAAAATATTAACAACAGTTCTAAGTTGTAGGATAACAGGACATTGATTTTCTACCTTATTCTTTTCTTTATTTTCCAACTTTTTTGCAATAAACATGTATCAATTTTGTCATTAGAAAATAAAATAAAATGAAACACCTAAGCAATATTATTTTTTTAAAAAAGCAGCCCCACGGCCCTGGGGCACTTCAGAGCATCTTTACCTTAGGGTATTGCGATCCTCTGCTCCCAGCTCGGAGGATGCTGGCTTTCCTCCTGTCCAAGGCCAATCCCGTCATTAGCACTCTTGCGTCCATTCTCGCGTCATTAAGGGACTTTGCTCAATTGGTTACCTGGCTCTCCATCATCTTCAACCTCTTCTTTTCTATTGGCTCTTTCCTCTTTGTTCAAAAACATTCTTGAGTGCCCAAACTCTAAAAACTAGAACACTTCTTTGACCTCAATAATTAGTGTGATAGTGATAGAATCTCTGTTCTGGAAGGAACCATGTACATGGCTTTCTGTATTTTCTGACTCCCATTTTTTTTCTTCACCTTCCCACAATATGCCTTCTGGCCTCACTACTCAATTTAAACTGCCCTGGAAACGGTCAACTGTGGCTGCCTGATTGACAAATCCAGTGGAACCCAAGGTCACAAGCTGGGGGACAGGGGGTGGGCTCTGGCCCATGAATGAGTTTCTCTTGGGCTTCCTAGTGTTTCAACATTTTTTGACTGATTCCGCCATTTAAATAAAAAAGATTTTCCTTTTTTGTTTTTTCTTTTTAATTGCTCCTATTCAAGAATGATTCCAATATTTAGAAATTGGGAAAGCCCATATAAAAATGCATAATTTTAGCCTCTCTTTAAAAATTGGAAGATCTAGCAATACTGGTCCCACCTTCTTGCGTGGAAACATCCTCTTGAGCAGACTAGCAGCTACCTTCCAGACAGGATCCCTGCTCTCTAGGATCCCTTAGGCCTCACTTGGTTTGGCCTGTAGATATCTGGCCACTCATTGGCTTTGGCCTATGGATATTTGAGTTTGAGACCCTCACTTTTAGTAAAGCTAAGTTGTAAATGTCATTATTGAGGTTAAGACTAAAATTGTGTCGTAGTTCGAGTTTCTCCAAAAACAAATACTGAGGCTGGGATTTGGGTGCAAATAGTTAATTTGAAAAGTGATCCCAAAAAGCCTGGTAAGAGGGGGGAAGTGAATCAGAGAAGGATGGAAGCCAATAAAGGGTGCATCAGTGAGCAGGAGGCCGGGGCAGGCAACGCGGCTCCATCCGCTGGGAACCTCCTGAGAGACTAAGAAGAACCAACAGTGAGGAAGCCGGGCTCTTTGTCCACCAGCTCCCATCCCTCACTGGGTCCCCTCCTGAGGCATTAACTCCCAGGCACTTCTGGACAGCCCTGCGAACCTGCCCCATGTCCCACAGCTGGAGAAGGCCCTCAGTCAGGGAGAAGAAGCAGGGGTGTGGGGAAGGAGGCTGCGGGCCGTGTGGGAACTGTGGGCGACTCCGGATGCACGGAGGGCGGGGCCCTGGCTATGTCTGCAGAGAGCTGCTTTCATCTCGTTTCCACCGGGCCCCGCCCCACGTCAGCACTGCGTGTATGTGAATGGTTGAAGCTCTTGTTTTTCGCATGCTCATCCTAATGATGTCTCATCGGAAATGAGATGAATTTGAATGAGTGATTGCATAATTCCAAGTTCAAGTGTATGTGTGTTGGGGGGGAGGTTGAGCGGGGGTCAAGGGAGAAGAATTAATGAAAGCATCCATCCTCTGCCCACGGGCAAGCCGTGGCTTCCTTTAGGATTGCTCTTGTCGGCTCCCTGAGTGCAGCACTGGATTTAACAGTCAGGAAAATCTTTCTACTGGGTGATGCCTCCGGGTGTTCTTCTGCAAGGCCCTGGCCTGAGTCCAGGTTGCTGTGGCACCGATTCCCAGCAGCATGTGGCCACAGGGGCGAGGCGTGAGTGAATTAAGTTTAATTAAAGGTGAAACTCCAGTGTGGACGGCGCTGCCTGTCTCCTGCTGGCCAGTTAGTGCAGGCAAGGGTTTGAAAGGGCAGCGCAAGGACCCGCACTGATGTCAGACCTCTCTCCTGGGTGCGTGCAGTAATTGGTTCTCTTGGGCAGTTTTGTGGGACACTTTTTTCTCTCCATTGCAAAGGCATAAGAAGATGCTGAAAAACATGGCAGTAGAAACAAAGAATGCCAGTGTGGGTGGACTGAGGTAGCAAATGCAGGGTGGCTTCTCATAGGTTTGTAATCAAACAGCCCACCATGACTTCCAGGCACCTCCTCCAAGCTGCTAAGCAGCCATATTTGAGAGACCTGGCTGGTGGTGATTGAAAAGGTTTCTTGGGGACAGATGACATTCACGGGTGTCAACGAGCATTTTGCCCGGCGGTCTCCCCGCTGCGGTGTGCATGTGGAATGGAAGAGGATCAATTCCTGCAGCTTCTGTCTTACAGAGGAGGTGTACTCAGTTCTGCAGGTTTGGACTTCTGTGGCCAGTCCATCCAGAGCAGAGCCAGGCTGCAAGGACCTTGGCAAATGGAGTGCACAGATGTTCACTGTCACATCAACCATGCTAATAACAATAACAGCAAAGTTTGGCAAGCACTGGCTGTGCGGAGCACATGCTCAGACCCTGATACCCATCATCTCACCTACACGTTTACTCCTCCCACAACACCGCAGCCCAGGAAGCATTGCTGCTTCCTTCCAGCTCTCGGAGCCTAACGACTCCTCACAGTGCCAGCTTAGACACGTCTCTGGCTTGTCGGTGGCTCCTGCCCTCTTCAGGGCCTCTCATGATGCCTCCTTGCAGACAGCTGTGGTGCCTGCTAACTGCTTGATTATTTTCCTGTTTCCCATCTCAAATCTCTGAGAGCAAGAGCATCCCAGTCTACAAGGACCTGAGGCTTACGCAGTCCTAGAGATCCTGTTTAAGACAGGATAAAATTCTGTGGATGAATGCAGAGTGAGGCTCAGGGGCTTGGAGGAGGCTTGCACAGGTGAGGGCCTGAAAGGTTAAAGTGCATTTGTTTCAGAGTGAGTCAGCCTCCACTGAAGTCTAACAATATGTCTTTGTTCTGGTGGTTGGGGTGGGAGTCGGGTGACATGGCATGGTACCAAGCCAGTTATTAAAAATCGGTGCATTTGAGCGTGACTCCTCTCTCTGATGTTCTCCTCTCAACCATGCAAGGAAGCCAGGCCTTTCAGAGTGGACTCAGCCATCTCACCATCTCACGTAGCCCACGTATCTTCATCCAGAAGCTGGACTCGGAAGGAAACTTCCCTGGGGCTTTGGGCTAAGCACCAAGTCCCCGGAGTTCTATGGGAGGAGGGGCAGGCATGAGGTGGGGAATGAGCAAGTGGTCATTTGGTGTCCCACATGCTTATTCCTTGTGTGTACACCTTCCTCTGAGATCTCATGGGGATAAGGATGGCTGCACCCAGACAAATTCAGGGCATTTATGGGGCTCATGGGCCCAGGACAAACTACCATCTTAAAACCATCAAAACCTTCTTATGGTTCCTAACACCCATCTCTGATGATTTCCCTAGAAAAAGTGCCCAGAAGCAAAAGGGTCTGAACATTTTAAGGGGTTTGACATGTAATTGCATTCACATGAAATTCATTCAAATATCATTCCAGGAAAATTGTAGCAATTCCCACTTCCTCCAGAGAGGATGCCTGTTTCTACTTCACAGCATCCTCACCAACAAAGATGCTTCCATTTAAAATAATTGTATTAATTGCTTTTATCTCCATACAAAAGTAGTAACAATGCTCTTTATAAAAATCCAAATGTGACAGAAACATACAACGGAGAAAATGATGGTCTCCCACCCTCAATCATCCAGAGATTACCACCATGAACAGTTTGGTGAATATTCATGCAGATTTCTTCTGTGTATATATGGAGATGGAATTTTTGGCTTTTGTTTTTTAAACAAAAAGATGTCATACCAGATATACTGCTTAGAAACTAGCATTTTTGATTTTCCATGTGGATTTCTTCTGGGCTTTCTTCTCTAGACATTCTTTTCCCAAAGAAATCTCATTCATTTGTGGCTGTAAAAATAGTCCATGGGCTGATGCCTTCTGAATGATGTCTTCTTTGAGCTCCAGACTTATAAATCCAGCCACTTGCTGGACATCTCCCACAGGATGTCTCTTAGGCATTTAAAACTTAACATGTTCAAAATGAATTGTTTCCACTCCTCAATCCTATCTCTCTACTCCAGCCTTCCTCATTTTAATAATGTCACTCTTAGCCACCCAGTTTCTAAAGATCAAATCCTGGGAGTCATCTTTACTTTGCCACTTATGGCCAACGCAACAGCAAGTCCTGTTGGTTCTATTTCCAAAACAAGCCTCCCAGCTGGGCACTTCTCTGCCTCATTGCCACTATCATCCCACCCGGACTGGTGCAGTAGCCTCTAATTGGCTTCCCACCTCCGTCCCTCCTCTCATACGGTCCTCTCTCTGCTGGCAGCCACAATCAGCCTCCTAGAATGAATCAAATCATGCTGCTCCCCTGCTTAGAGTGCAGCAATGCCTTCAAATAGCATTCGTGCTTCTTGCCGTGGTCTCCAAGGCTCTGGCCCATCTGCTGCCTCTCTCTCTCCATCATCCAACGCCCCTCCCCATCCTGTGCTTTAATCACGCTGGTCAGCAGAGTTTTCACAGAGGGATGTTGCCAAGTCCTCTTTCTGAAGCCTGCAACCTCCTGGTCTTTGCCTGCCTAAATCCTTTTTGGTTCTAATTGATTTAACCATTCAGCTGGCTGTTTCAAAGCTTTCAGTATTAGAAACAATAGTACATTGAATATCTGCATGGATTCCATTTTGTTCCATTGTCTGATTCTCTCCTTGGTATCGATTCTTGGAAAATGGAATTGCTAGGGGGAAGGGACTTCTTATGTGAAATTGTGGTATGATAATGATAAAATCCTGGCACCAAATTGTGGTATCTTCATGATTCTGTTGATTTTCCTCCCTATACTCATCCTCCCAGAAAAAGCAGACCCTAGACAAAGATCAATGAGCACGTGGCTTCCCATTGCCAAGCAGCAAGCCCTGCTCCCTGCATTCCAGAAGTGCAGATGCCCTTGGACAGAAGCCTGGACCACCCCCACCCCAGGCCTGCCCTCTGTCCTCTGAGTTAGGGGCTTTGTGGGGATCTGTCTGGTGACTGGTCTTCCCCACCTCCTTCCCCTTCCATCTTCCACCAGGGTGTTGGAACTGCCTTTCTAGGCTTCCTTTGGCCCCATCTTTACGATAGAAAAAAAGGAAAATGCTGCTATTCCAAGCAGGTAGAGGGTACCTTTCTCTAGTTTCCAGAATGGAGGCAGATTTTTATATATATATATGTTTCTTTTTTTTTTTTTTTTGAGATAGTATCTCACTTGTTACCAAAGCCGGAGTGCAGTGGCCCCATCATAGCTCACTGCAACCTTGAATTTCTGAGCTCAAGTGATCCTCCTGCCTCCAGCCTCCTGAGTATCTGGGACTACAGGCATGCGCCACCATTCTCGGCTAATTTTTCTATTTTTTTGTATAGACGGGGTCTCACTATGTTTCCCAGGCTGTTCTAGAACTTATGGCCTCAAGCGATCATCCTGCCTCAGCTCTCCAAAGTGCTGGGCTTACAGGGCTGAGCCACAGCTCCTGGCCCATATTTCCGTATTCTGTAGGCCAGTGTTTCTAACTTGCCTGATCTCAATATTCTTTTGAGCACTTGTTAAAAATGTGAGCCCCATCCCTCCAGAGACTCTGGATCAAGACCTGGGAGGTGATGGATCTCAAGAGTTTGTGTTTCTTCACAGCATCCCAGCTAATTCTAAAGATTGGACAAGTTTAGCAAATGACCCCGTAGGTTGTTTCCATGACGAGCTAGAAGTGGCCCTGGGCCTTCTACTCCAGTAATCTCACTGCCATTTCATGTGTAACTCTCACTCTCCTGAAAATCGTGACCAAGCACCTTCTATGACAGGGCATTGAGTTTGGTGCCTAGATGTATTATCTTGTTTAATGCTGATAATAGCCATTATGATACTAAGTACAATTATCTTCAAATGACTGCTGAGAAAACAGAGGCTCTGAGAGATTAGCTGGCTTGACCAGAGCACACAGCTGGAAAGTGACAGAGCCTGAATTTGAATCCAGGGCTTCTAAGTCCAAATGCTGGGCTTCTCTGAAGCGAGCACATGGACTCCTGTCGTTATACCACACTGCACTGCCATGAACCCTTGCTCCTCTGAGTGTGGCTGGTGGATCCATAGCACCAGTGCCACCTTGTGACAGCTCACTAGAAATGGAGAGCCTCAGCCACGCTGGGCATCTTTAACATATATATATATATATATATATATATATATATATATATATATATATATATGTTATTTTTTAAAGACAGGGACTCGCTATGTTGCCCAGGCTGGAGTGCAGTGGTTATTCACAGGTGTGATCCCACTACCAATCAGCATGGGAGTTTTGACCTGCTTGGTTTCCAACCTGGACTGGTTTATCCCTTCTTAGGCAACTTGGTGGTCCCCCACCTCTTGGGGGGGTCACCATATTGTATTTTAAGGAAATCACCAGCTGTGGAGGGATTTGAGTACAGGTCATCAGAGAGAGAGAGAGAGAGAGGATGACTGTGGGGTGTGTGTGTGTGCTTGTGCACACAGGAATATGTGAAGTTTGTGAAGGTCTGATAGCTCAAAGGCACCATGCCCTCCCTCAGATACCATCACCTCCACATCCTGTTTTACTCTTGTGAAAATTTGTTCCCAACTAAAGACCCACGTTTTTAGCTCTTGAAAGTGAGTTTCGGGAAGACTGCTCATTTGTGATCCAAAATCAGTCAGCCGAGTGACTGCACCAAGGGAAGCATCTCCAGGGATGACCACGCAGCTCTCTCAAACACAGGGACATAGGGGACAAGTGCTTGCTCCTGCTGTGACGTTTGGAATGAGCAATCTCCTGCTGGTGCATTACTGGACGTTTCTCTGCACCTTTTTAAACCAAAGTTTTTATTTGAGTAGCTGGAGTGCCTTACGTTTTTTCTTGAGTGCCTGAAGCATCTCAGAGTTTAGGCACTATCATATGATCTCTCAGCCTTCCTGACTTTGGGGCCTTTTCTCTAAGACAAACTCAAAAGCAAGCAAACAGACAGTACGTGAAATTTAAGCCCTGGTCCTGAACGGGTCAATGGCGCCATCTTTTGGCCACTTGTGGGTACTGCATCTGCCACTTTCCAATGTATGAAAGCACAAAATAAACGTGGACCTTTATAGTTAAAAATGCAAAGAGATCCCTGCCACACTGTGACAAATGGAAACACCCAAGAGAAACGAGAAAGAGAAAAGGAAATGCTGTCTTTAAGGAAATCAGTTAACACCTGATTATCGCCACATAAAATATTTGCATTGAGTTTGCCACAGCAGCGAAAATGAAGTGGGTTGGGGAGGATGCTGAGAGCAGTGCGTATTTCTGACGGTTTTGAGCAGGGTGCATAGACCACAGAGCTCCCCAAGGAGTGGAAAGCACCTTATTAAACAGCCAGTGGAAAATATTTCTAAATGAAAGATAATGAAAATACCAAATATCAAAAACTGGGGGCTGCAAAAGGGAAATTTACATCCTTAAATGCTTACAATCCAAAAGAAGCTAAAAATTAATGAGCTAAGCATCCAACTTCAGAAGGTACAAAAAGAACAGAAAAAAAGAAAGTGGACCAAAGAAAATTAGTAATGATAAGGGTAGAAATGAATGAAACAGAAAATAAACATACAATACGGAGGTTCCAGAAAGCCAAAGAAGTTGGTGTTTTGAAAAGTTTAAAACCTGATAAGCCTCTGGCAATACTGACCAAGAGAAAAGAGAAAAGGCACAAATAAGAATAAAAGAGGAGGGATTACGAGGGCTCGAGGTCAAAGCTCACTCTTTGTTTTCTAAAGTCCACCAGTACCCCAGGGGCCGCTGGGCGCTGCCACACGCCTGATGAGTTGATTTTTGTCCCAGGGTTCCACGGCCCTGCTTGTAAAGAGACAATTGAAATTCCAGATCACACACTCTCACATTTCCACATCCTTTTCCTCTTTGATTTCCATGAAGTTAATATGACCAATGTTTTCTCCCTTGATAGATAATAATGAAAGCTAACATTTATTAAATGCTTATTATGTGCCAAGTACCATGCAATGTAATCCCCACAACGAGGCCCTGAGGTTATCAGCATCATCTCCATTTTATAGAGAAGGCAATGGACACAGAGGTTTGGGAGACAGAGTGACCTGCCTCCCACTGCACAGCCAGCGTTGGATGGCACCAGGATTCTGACCAGGCAGTCGGGGCTCAGAACCTCTCCTGGTCACAGAGGGGGCTGACAGAAGAGCCAGAGCAGAATCTAGACCTTTTAACAAAAAGTCCTCATGACACCAACACCGCCTGTGCCAAAACAGTAACTCTACATGGTGGGTTTGTCGCTCTCCCTCTAAATTGAACAGGGATGTTCTTTGCAACTCTAGATGAATTAAATGCGGACACTAACAAGGCCCAGAACACCTGGGGAAGGTGTCCAAGGCCTTTGAGGCCAAGCAGCCTCTAACTCAGGTCTTTCTCCTGGGTCTGCTTTGGAAATGTCTCTTTAGACAGGCTTTTGTGCACTGTTCCTGGGCTAACCTACTTTTAGGGGCTTCAGCTTAAAATGCTGATGCCACCTTAGGGAGAACCGTGTGACACAAATGCTATTTTAATTGGAATGAGAGGCTTAACCAAAAGTTCTTGGCTCTGAAACTGCCTATATTAAACTAATGTAAGGCCATAAGTCAGGAATAGTGATAAACGTCTGATTTCTGTAGAAGTATAGATATAGCTAAAAGTTAGCCAGCCATTGTTCCCTAACTTCCCCACTGCTGTCGCTGCTTACTGCTTAAGTGTCACATATCTTTGACAGGTGCAAGATTTGTGACTTCCCTAACTGCATCTATAGATAACATTGCTATTGTAAAAGCTAAGACTGGCCTTTGAGATATCTTCCAGACTCTCCATTTGGAGGGACCAACTGACATCAGCTGAACCAGTGGCCATGGATGGGAACTGATCCAACAAATCCTGTGACTCCCTACTCATCCCCAGCCAATCAGCAGATCCAATTCCCCAGCCCTTTGTTTGCCAAACCACCTTTACAAATTCTAACCCCCACATTCTTGGGGAGATAGATTTTGAGAAATTTCTCCCATCTCTTACCCGGCGCCTTATGATATTAAACCTTTCTCCACTGCCGCTCCTGCTGTCTTGGTACATCAGCTTTATAGGGCAGCAGGCAGGGGACCCAGCTGCGTGGTAACAGTTCAGTGCGTGGTTCCTTCAGGTGTCATGATTCCTGTGCCACATTAAATTTAGCGTTGGCAAACGATGGACTTCAGACCAAATCTGCTCTACCTGTCTTTGTATGGTTAAGAAAGTATAGTTAAGTATAGTTAAGAAAGAATGTTTTTTCCATCTTTAAATAGTTGGAGCAAAAATCAAAAGAAGAATAGTATTTTGTGACAGGTGAAAATTATATGAAATTGCAATTTCAGTGTCTATAAATAAAGTTTTACTGGAACACAGCCACACCCATTCATTTATATAGTCTATGGTAGCTTTCTTCCTTCAATGGCAAAGTTGAGTAGTTGCAGCAGAGATAATACAGCCTATGAGCCTAAAATTGTTACTATTAATATTTACAAAAGAAGTTTGTATTAAAATATTATTGCAGAACTTAGATTTAAGCTGGGTGTGGTGGCTCACACCTGTAATCCCAGCACTTTAGGAGGGCAACACAGGAGGATTGTTTGAGAACAGGAGTTTGAGATCACCTGGGCAACATAGTGAGAACCTGTCTCTAGAAAAAATAAAAATAAAAAAAATTATCTGGGCATAGTGGCATGTGCCTGTAATGTCAGCTACTAAGGAGGCTGAGGCAGGAAGATCACTTGAACCTAGCAGTTCAAGGCTGCAGTGAGCCGTGAATATGCCACTGCACTCCAGCCTGGGTGACAGAGTGAGAGCCTGTCTCTCTCTCAACAACAACAACAACAACAACAACAAGGAACTTAGAGATCTCTACCAAGCAAAAGAGAATACTTTTCAAAATAAATGTTAAGTTTCTATTCATACATTTTAAAATTCTCTCTCTCTCCTCCTAGCAGAGGAAAAACCAATCACTGTGAGAACCTCTGCAAACACACAGGCAGCTTACTTGTGTTTTATTCTAGAGCGATTCTGTCCTCAGGCATTTGGGGAGGAGGATTCTGGCTCAGGCTGGGATTTCAGGAGGGTGGGAGACAAAGTTGGGCTAGGTAGTTTATAGTATTAGTATAAAGATGAGATTGGGATGCTATGAGCTGGGAAAATGGCTAGGGCATTCAGTCACCCTGAACCAAGCTCTTCCCTCAAGGTCCTGGAGAAAGACCTATGCATGGGACAGAGCCTCATACAGGGGACGCAAAGTGACACTCCATAACCAGGTGATATGGAAAAGACATAGACTAGTCAAAATAGTCTTGAAAAAGAACAAAGTTGGAGGACTTATACCTCCCAATTTCAAAACTTGCTACAAACTCACAATAATTAAGATGGTGTGGTTTTGGCATAAGCATACTTACACAGATCAATGGAATAGAATTGAGAGTCCAGAAATAAACTCTCATTTATGGTCAGGGTGCCAAGATGATTCAATGGGGGAAAGAATAGTCCTTTTAACAAATGGTACTGGGACAATGTGTTATCTACATGTGCAAGAATGATTCTGGGTTCCTATCTTACGCCAATACTCAAAAGTTAACTAAAAATGGACCAAAGGCTTAAACATAAGAGCCAAAGCTATACATTCCTAGAAGAAAACATATGAATGGGGAATAACTGCTAATGGGTACGAGGTTGCTTTTGGGGGTAATGAAAATGTTCTGCACCTGATTGTGACGATGGTTGTACAACTTATGAATATACTAAAAACTATACAATTTAAATTGTTGGATTTTATGGTATGTGACTTATATCTCAATTAAAGCAGTTTAAAAATTCACCGTGGCAGTGGCCTGGATGAACCTGGGTCTGAGGGACCATGATCAGCCTGCCACTTCTGTGGCTTGCCGTGTAGAGGGAGCTTCTTCAGGGCAGGAATCAGAGGGCCCGAGTATGAACGCTGCACCTTGCCATGATGTTTCTTCAGGACACCACATGTTCCTTCCTCCTTTCTCAGCCTGTCTCTCACACATTCCTTCCCCAAGCAATTCTCCAAACTACCCCAGTCAAATATCTGTCTGTTCAAGGATAAGCCTGGGGAGCCTCTCTGATTTGCATAGAAGGATTCCTGGAGCCCAAGCTGCCAGGCCCTACTTAAGGTTGCACAAAATAACAAGCCCACGTTCCTTAGTGTGATAACTAAATGCTTCTTTAAGGAACTTGCCGCTCTGCAAGTCCTCTGTGCCTCTGTGTTCTTCACTCTGGAGACAGAAGCAAGGACCAAGTGGCATTCGCTGCATGACCCCAGTTTCTAGCTCACCGCCTGGCACAGAGAAGATGTGGCAGCTCCTGTTTGCTGCTGCTAATGGGCTGGGGAAATACAAATCTCTTAGCTTGGAACATCCTGGGCTGACCTCAGCCTCTCTCCTGATGGGATCCCTTTCACTCCCCATTCTTGCCAGTCCTAAGGGGGTCACCCTTCCAGGACAGCATTTCTGACTTCTTTTGGGCTCCTTGAACTCTGCATTTCCAGCTGGTCCCCCAGCCCCTCAGAGTGAGGGCACCTGGCAGACATGTCCTGGCCAACATAATGTCCACTTGGACTCTTCCTGGCCATTGCTCCCTAATCTGCTCTCACATGACAGTCAGAAGGAAGGCCTGGGTGGGGGTGGGGGGGCTGACCTTGTACATTTAATCAACACTAAGGGGACATTTACTACAAGCCAGGCAATCTAGTACGCACCTTATAATAATTCTCACAACTACTCTGGGAAAGAGGAAATATTATAAGCAGTTGAGTCTCTGAGAGATTAAGTGACTTGCACAGGTTCTCACATTTCTGGAGGACACCTGGGATTCAAACCCAGGTCTGCCTAGCTGCAAACTTTGGCTTCCCTAAGCTGCAATGAAAACAATTCAAGTCTCGACACCGGGAGTAGGAGCTGTCAATCACTATAGGAAGACCAATTAATGAAATGAGAAGGTGTTAATGAGAGGGAAAAATCAATAAAATGGGTTATGAAATATAAGGGACAGATTAATTTTCCACTTTCATTACAAAAATATTAAAGTAAGAATGAAAAAGTAGAAGGTTACACACTGAAATAACAGTGATTTGCCTTCATGGTGGAATTAGAGGCAATTTTTTTTCTTTGCATGTTTCTGGATTTTCTGTTTTCCAAAAGATCTGCAAAAACCACACATTACAGAGATAGTATAATATAAAGTTTGAATCTTTCATTTAATGATCTACAGTTCCAATAACCCAAATATGAAGCTGTTGCCCTTTAAGTGTAGCTAAAGAACATTTATATTTTTCTTTTTTTTGAAAAGGGGTGATATTATACATACTTTTCCAAAATTGATTTGCATGAAAAGATAATCCTTTAATATATGTTGAAAATATTTCTTCTCAGTTTGTTTTTGTCTTTAAACTTTATGTATTGTCATTGCTTTAGGGTTTTTCTTGGCTTTTTTGAAAATTTCAAAATATTAAGTGGGTACAAATGTTTTTGTTACATGGATGCACTGTAGAATGCTGAAGTCAGAGCTGTCAGTGTGCCATCCACCAGGACAGTGTTCACTGTACCAAATAGGTAGGTTTTTAGTTTCCAATGTCCTTTACATCTTTTTGTGCCCTTGTGTACCCATCATTTAGCTCCCACTTATTAGTGAGAATATGGGGTGTTTTGTTTTTCCATTCCTGAGATACTTCACTTAGGATAACGATCTCCAGTTCTATCCAAGTTGCTGTGAATGACATTATTTCATTCTTTTTTTATGGCTGAGTAGTACCACATTTTCTTTATCCACTCATAAATTGATGGGCACTTAGGTTGGTTCTGTGTCTTTGCAATTGTGTATTGTGCTGCGACAAACATTTGAGTGCAGGTGTCTTTTTGATAAAATGATTTCTTTTCCTTTGGGCAGATACCCAGTAGTGGGATTGCTGGATAAAATGGTAAGTCACCTTTTAGCTCTTTGAGGAATCTCCATAATGTTTTCCATAGAGGTTGGATTAGTTTGCAGTCCCACCAACAGTGTATAAGTGTACCTCTTTCTCTGTATCCATGCCAGCATCTGTTGTTTGAAATCAGATAATGTGATGCCTCTAGATTTGTTCATTTTGCTTAAGATTGCTTTGGCTCTTTGGGCTCTTTTTTGATTTCAAATAAAGCTTAGGATTATTTTTTCTAGATCTGTGAAATAAGATGTTGGTATTTTGATGGGAATTGCATTGAATCTGTAAACCACTTTGGGCAGAATGATATTTTCATGATGTTGCTAGCAATCCACAAGCATGGGATGTTTTTCCATTTGTTTGTGTCATCTACAATTTCTTGTGTCAGTGTTTTGTGTTAATAGTTCTTGTAGAGATCTTTCATCTCCTTGGACAAATATATTCCTAAATATTTTATGATCTTCATAGCTATTGTAAATGGTATTGAGTCCTCGATTTGATTCTGTGCTTGACTGTTATTAGTGCATAGAAATGCTACTGATTTGTGTACATTGATTTCATAACCTAAGACTTTGTTGAATTTATTTATCAATTCTAGGAGTCTTTTGATGGAGTCTTCAGGGTATCCTAGACACAGGATCATATTGTCAGCAAACAGGGATAGTTTAACCTCCTCCCTCCCAATTTGGATGCCCCTTCTTTCTTTCTCTTGCCTGATTGCTCTGGCTAGGACTTCCAGTATTATGTTGAATAGAAGTGGTGACAGCAGGCACCCTTATTCCAGTTCTTAGGGAAAATGCTTTCAAATTTCCCCCATTCAATATGACTCTGGCTGTGGGCTTGTCATATATGGCTTTTATATAATAATTTTGAAGTATGCTCCTTCTATGCCTAGTTTGTTGAGGGTTTTTAATTATGAAAAGTGCTGTATTTTATTGAATGCTTTTTCTGCCTCTATTGAGATGATCCCATGGTCTTTGGTTTTGCTTTTGTTTATGTGGTGAATCACATTTATTGATCTGCATGTGTTGAACCACCTTTGCATCCCTGGGATAAAACCCACTTGGCCATGGTGGATTATCTTTTTGATGGGTTGTTGAATTCAGTTTGCTAGTATCTTGTTGAGGATTTTTGCACCAATGTTCATAAAGGATATTGGTCTGTAGTTGTCTTTTTTTGTTGTGTCCTTTCCTGGCTTTAGTATCAAGGTGATACTACTTCATAGAATGAGTTAGGGAGGATTCCCTCCTTCTTAATGTTGTGGAATAATTTCTGTAGGATAGCTGCCAGTTCTTCTTTGTAGGACCAATAGAATTCAGCTGTGAATCCATCCAGTCAAGGGCTTTTTTTCTGTTTTTGTTGGGAGACTTTTATTACCATCTCAATCTCACTGCTCATTATTGGTCTGTTCAGGATTTCTATTGACTCAGACTTGGGAGGTTGTGTGTTTTCAGGAATTTGTCTATTTTCTCTAGATTTTCTAGTTTGTGGGTAGAGAGGTTTTATAGTATTCACGGGTGATATTTTGTATTTCTGCAGTATCCAGTTGTAATGTCTCCTTTTTCATTTCTGATTGAGCTTATTTGAGTCCTTTCTCTTCTATTTCTGGTTAATCTATTTTGTTTATCTATTCAAAGAACCAACTTTTTGTTTTGTTGATTCTTTGTATTTTTTTTTTTGTTTGTTTGTTTCTATTTCATTAGTTCTGCTGCAAGCTTTGTTATTTCTTCTGCTGGCTTTCAGTTTGGTTTGTTTTTCTTTTTCTTTCATTTCTTTAAGTTTTGTTATATCCTTTCTGATGTTGTCTATCTCTTTAACCACTTTTTCATTGTTTTCATTCATGTCCTGAAATATTTTTTTAGCTTCTTTATGTTGGCTTTCAACTTTCTCTTCAATCCCATTTATCTTATTTGCCATCCAAATTCTGAATTCCGTTTCTGACATTTTGACAATTTCCTTTTGGTTGGGGTCTGTTGCTGTAGGTCTATTGTGAATCTTTGGGGATGTCAAAACAGCTTGATTTTTCATGGTGTCAGAGTTCTTTTGCTGGTTTCTTCTCATCTGAAACCTCTTCTCTCAGTTCAGGGCAGACATGTTTGCGGTGCACCTGCTGTTCTTTGCTGAGAACTTCCCTTTTTAGTGAGAGGAAGGGGAGGTCACTAGATGGTGCTTTTGTGTCCTATTCCAGAAGATTGATCCAGCAGGAGAGGGGTGGGTGTGCTACATCTTGTAACGCAGCTGTTCTGCATTGTTACCCTTCCCTGTGGTTGTCACGGTCTAAGCTGGTGCTGGGGGACTTCATGTGGAGTGGTGGGTTGGTCCCCAGGCTGCTACTGGAAGCTCAGGTGGGGGGCTAGGCGAGTCCCTCTCCATGGAGATGGGCATTGTGGGAGACTTCTCTGCCAGGTCTCCCTGTGGCAGTGGCAGTGGCTGCTGGGTGAGGCTATCTAGGCAGTGACCACAGGTGTCAGGACTGTGAGCACGCACTCCACCCTGGTCTGGGTAGAATGGTAGTATATGGTGGGGAGTGGGGAGTGGCTAGCAGGTCTGTGGAGATCCGGATTGCAACTATGGCGTCATGTGGTGCCATGGGGATGTGGCCCCTGGTCAGCATGCAGGGCCAGGGGACTTATTCCACCAGGCTGCACATAGAGCCCTGGGGGCTGGGCTGCTGGACGGCTGGGGATCTCTCCCCACACAAGTCCCGCTGAGGCTGTTACTGTGGGACCTCCCACATGGCATCAGTGCCACCTCCATTTAAATTCCCCAGTGGGGAGGGGATTTTCAGCTCCTAGTCACAGGATGTGTGAGGGCATCTGCTTTCCCTGCCTCCTCCCCAGCCCAGCAGGGACAGCATGGGGATGGTGTTGCAGCAAAGCCAATCCTTGTGTAGACCGGGTGTTCTAGACCCAAGAGCTCAGAATGGTGCCAGTTGCAATGACACAGAAACAGAGCCAGCGGGTCCCTGCAGAGCCTGCTGTCCAGTGCAACGTCACTGCAGTCTCCAAGCAATTCCCTGATCAGTACAGAGGCCTGTGGTGGTAGTGGGGGCCCCCTCACAGCCCAAGTCACAGTGTCCATGGGGGGAGCATGGAGCCTGGAGTTCTTTTCTTTGTCCCTTCCCATGTGTGGGGTCTCCCCCGAGTACCTTCCAATCTTGGTGAGTGGATCTCTCCATCCACCTCTCTACTCTGAGTGTCTCTGAGCTTACAATGCTCTCTGCAAAAGGGTTCATCCATAGGTGAGCATTTACTTGCAGCTTTCAAATCTCTCCTTGAGAGCAGCATGTGCAGGCTTCATTTGTCACCCCCTTTGGATTTTGGCAAACAGAAATTTAAACATTTTGTCAAATCAATTAATTTTTTACAAACTATTCTTGCTCCAGAAAAATAAATTAATTTTTAAAGGTGGAGGCCATTGAACATTTAGAAAAAAGGGGAGAAAAATCCTCCAATAAACATTATGGGTAGAATGAATCATCTTCAAGTAGAAAAGGCTCTTCTTTCTGATTTGCACAAATGCTTATATATTCTAGAAACTAGCTCTAAAGCTTTTGTTGGTTTTAGGCATTGTAATATCATCTCTCACTGTCTGTTAGTTTGCCTAGTGGGCTTTTCATAGAACAGAAGTATTTCATTTTAATGGATTCAAACCATCAATTTGTCCCTATAGCTTGCATTTTGAGGTCCTGTTAAAAAAAAAACAAACTTCTTTTTCCCATGTGCAGAGCAGTATTACTCACAATAGCCAAAAAGTGGAAGCAACCCAAATGTGCATCAATAGATGAATAAATAAACAAAATGTGGCCTATACATACAACGGAATATAATTCAGCCTTAGAAAGGAAATTCTTCCATGCTACAACATGGAGAACCTTAAGGACAATTCACTAAATGAAATAAGCCAGTCACAGAACAACAAATAGTGTACTATATGATTCTGCTTATATGGGTGCTTATAGTAGTCAAATTCACAGGGACAGAAGTAGAATGGTGTTTGCCAGGAGCTGGAGAGAGAGGGGAATGGAGAGTTGCCTAACGGGATCAAAGTTTCAGTTTTGCAAGGTGCAAAGAGTTCTGTAGATGGATAATGGTCCTGGTGGCACAAATGTGAATGTACTTAATGCCACTGAACTCTGCACTCAGAAAGGGTCAAGATGGAGTCGGTGAGCATGTCCATCCTGCTGCCTACAAGCTAGTGCTGCTCTGGCAGGACGAGGCTCCTGGAACCTGGAGAACCGCTTCAGCAGGTTCATGAACTGACCTGAGCCCTGTGAGCCAGGAAGAGGTGAAGCATGGCAGGCACACACTGCCAGATGCTGGCTATGAGTTTGACATTTGCCTCACTTCAGTGCAGAAGAGGCTGGTCTAGACCCTCTGAACAGTGCTGGATGTCATTGACCAGATGATTAAATTTTAGGTTGAGCAATTTTGTGGATGGTGGTGCCATCTACTTAGATGAAGCCGATTGCTCAAAGAGTTTGGGGGTGGAGGATGTAGTCAACATTTCTACTTCCACCAAGTTAGTTTTGAGATGCCTGTTACACATCCAAATGGATGTCAAGTAGGCTCTTTCTTAGCTGAAGGGAATGTGAGGTCAAGAGAGGTTTCCTTTCTTCTATCTGAAAGATGGGAGGTACTAGAGAATGTTTCTATCTGATGAAAATGATCTGGAAGAGACGAAGAAATTGATTCAGAAGAAAGGAGATAATAACAATGGTAATCCACGGAGCAGAGGGGATGGTACCCAAGACACGAATGGAGGAGGCTTGTTCTGATGGGGTCAGGTGCACTTCATCCATTGTACAGGAAAGAAGACAGAGAGTATGCAATATTGCCTTAGATGGGTAGATTTGGAGGAGGAAAATGAGGAGATTCAAATATCTCAGTGATGGATAAGACAAAGCCTCCACTTTGCACATTGGAGGATGGGGGGCGAATAGAAACGGAAAAAGAAAACCCATTGGTTTTTCTCTAGTTATCTCTTTATGTTTTGTACAGGTATGAAGTAGCCAGATGGTTGGGTTGAAGAAAGGCTGGGATTTTGAAAAATGAATACAAAAGAAGGAGAGAGGATCAAGGGAGAGGAGGATATTTGCAAGAGTGTGATTGTGATGGTAAGCCAGGAAATCTATGCTGGGTCATGAAGTCTGTGAAGGTAGAATTATTGAGAGCTGATGCACATAGAACTCTCAGAGCAGGACCTACAATGTACGTGTTGAAAAGAAATTAGCTATTTTTATTATTAATACAAGAGAAATGAGAAAATGAGGGCCAATGCTTGATACAAATGTAAAAAGGCCCAAAGGGTCTGTTATGAAAGAGATAGTAAGTTTTCTAAAGTAATACCCCTCAGCACCTCTGGAGGGAGGATTCTCTAACCAGGCGCCCATCTGGTGATGCTGCTATTGATTCATGTAGAAACAAATCCCCAGAAGTACCATTTGCAGGTGACTACCCAGCTCCCATTAGCCTTCCCCTACTTGCGCAGATGAGACCTACCAGAGTCTCTTCAAGTGAGTATATTAATGATTGGTTTTCCAAATGAGTCCTGTTCTGGGTCCCTCGGGCCGTAACAGAATGGTATCATAAATTGTAGCCTTAAGGGATTTTAGGAAATCCAGTCACTACCTTTCCCAAACAAAAGTCTTCAGGTGACCTTCTAGGTCAGTGTACCGCCAATAGCCAAAAAGGTGCATTAACCTGTGTATTGGTCGGAGGTTTAAATTGAAAGCACTGTATATTTAGGGTGTGTGTGTGTGTGTGTGTGTGTAAAAACTCCAGATTGCATTCCTCAACAAGTGACAATTTAGGAGTCTTGATTGTTTTCTAGTTTAATCACCCATTCCCTGAAGGCTGTAACCAGAAGTCTCTGTTTACATTTAAATTAAATCCCTTCTAACAACACTGTGATAGATAGCAGGTGAGGTGACTTTATAGATCCCTGGGGTAAGACCATGAAAACATAATTATTGTCTCTCCCAGGTAAAAGAAAATCGCAATTGATTTTTATGGGTTGCAATAATAAAAGATTGGCTAGATCAATTCCTGGATCACATATAAAGGATGACAAAATAAAACATGTCAGCTGGTGTTTTAATGATGACTGCAACAACTTAAACCTTTCTAATTTACGTGAACTGTGAGGAGCCATCAAGTTTTTCAAGCGGCCACAAGGGGGTGGTAAGGGACTACATACTCGCTCTAATCAGTCCCTCCAATTTCTTCTTTAACAGCATCATTCCCTGGGTAGCCTGTTTCATTTTAACGCTCTTGGTCTACTAGGTGGGTTGCTCATGGTTCTTATTCAGCGTGTCCCACTGCTCATGTACTATTCTTCCCGATGCTGGTAGTTTAATCTCAGTATTGGGTTAAGGTTTCCTGAGTTTTCAACAAGTCAATGGCAATGATGTGATGCACCAGAGTGGATGGTTTGTGACCAGGGAGTGTGGGTAGACCTTATTTCTACTTCAAGGGATTATAGCTCCCACTAAATTCTTCTCTGGGGATGTCTTCCCCCCAGAATTTGTCATGGTTGACAAGGATAAGCTAGAAGAAAGGATTTTGAATGCTTACAACACAAAGAAATGATAAATGTTTGAGGTGATGGATATGCTAATTACCCCAATTTGATCATTTATACCTTGGGTATACATGTATTGAAATCTCTATCTCTGTAAATATGTATAATCGTACATATTTATTACAATACATATGTAATAAATATGTACAATTATTACATGTCAACTAAAAATAAGAGAAACAAATTAAAAATAATTTTTTTAAAGTGCTTTCTGATTCTGTCTCCACTCCACAGATGATGTATTTATTCCTTGCCCAACAGACTCAGGAGGTGAGTCTGGGGTCCTGATAAGAATGGGTAAAGGACATATGGAGACAAACCCCCAGGTTAAAGTTAGCCCAGGCTGGAGGCCCTTCAAAACCTCCTAGGCTAGAATAGACAGTTGTGGCTGAAAGCCAGCATGAGACCTGAGATCACTTAGATTCCCTGTGGGGGATTTTGGCTTTGAACTTTAGACCCCTTTTGTGCCTTGAATGACTGATACCTATCTATGTGTAATTGCTTTCTGCATGAAAAAAGTTTGTAGGCTGTACATTAGCTTGAGATGAAGGCACCATCATGCCATCAGTTCACAGGGAGCAGAGCTACAGACTGACAACCTAACAGGTTGAGCCACCTAACCCACAGTGACATACTCACAAGCCAATACTGAGTTTAAATTTGCTGCATGTCGGCTGACACAGTAATGCCTGGATTAGGAACATGCAAGGACAGTTGAGCATTCCCTCCTCTTATTGGCACTAATTCCTCTAAACGGCTCCCCAGGAGGAGGAAATACAGCCATTCCTCTGACTTCACCCACCATGCTGCCATCATCCAGATAAAAAGGGACTTAGGTGCCTGCATGGCCACATGAAAGGAACCTTCGAGGCTGAGGGCTTCTTACATAGTTTTGTTCCTGCTTGATTCTAGCTGATTCACTTGGCCTTTGATCGCAGACAAGCACAATATCAACTGGCTACTACTTGCTTGTCAAGTGATCACAGTCCACCGCAAATGAGGACTCCCTTAGTTTCAATTACAGCAGGACCACGCCTCCCTTTTCTCTTCCACTTGGACCGCTGGCTTGGCAAGGGGAGTCCTCAGAAGCCCAATAGAACTAGCGTGCGTGGGCGATCTAATGAGGTGCTTTTCCTGAGCTGTAACTACCCATTTTATTCCATTAGCTGGATCCCAGCTGGTGGCATACAGAAGCCTGCATTAGCACTCTGTATTTCTCAAGTTATTTTGGTTAACTGCCACCATGACTAGGACCAGAACTGTTCCTTCCATATGATCAGAGCCACCCTCTGAGGATGGTTAAGAGAACAACAGCTCCTGTTACTCCAGTTCCTAAGCAGGTAAAGCAGGCTGCTTCCAGGGTGTTTTCCCTGCCTCGGGAGGGCTAAGACTGAAAGGTAGAAGACACACTGCTGCTAGTAGCACCTTACTCCAGGCTGTACCTCAACCTAAGGTCCCAATTTCCTATGGCCTCTGCCATGTTTACAAGTCCAGGGACAAACCTACTTGTCCTCTACCTGGCATCTTGCATTGTGCACCCTGAAGCATAAACCCACTAAAGAAACTGCAGGGCAAAAACTTCCCACGTGGAAGGTACAGGGAGGTATTGTTTGGCTGCTATCATTTTCCTGCATCTATCTGTAAGACGTACTCTATCTTCCCTCCTCAATTACACAATGCCTCCTAGTCTGTTTTGCCTCCAAAGCAAAGATCATTTAGCCCTGCTACCTTGCTCTTACATTCTTCTCTGAGGCTCCTAGACAGACAGCTTTTCCAACTGAGGGAGATGATTCCAAGTTTATCCTTTCACCAGTTTCGGTAAAATCACGGAAATCTGTAGATATTATGTACTTTATTTCCATTGCTTGTTCAAAAACAAGAAGGGTACATGACCTGTTTTTCCTCTAAGGATTGGAACTGCCCTACAAGTGACAAGTCCAATCAGGTGTCCAAGGCTCATAGGCTGGAGGAAGTGCTCCTCACAAAATCCAGAGGAAGTTTTGCTTGAGGCTTTTCATCCCATTGACTTCCAGTGGTCTGACACACAAAGCAATTACTAAGAGCTTATCTATGGGTCCCAGGATGAGGGACATTTTTCTTCTCCTCTACGAGGTCTCCCTCATACCACCTTAACAGAGGTAATTATTTTCTAGGCACTAAGCTCTCAGCAAATGTATTTACTTAGGCAACACTTTAATGTGGATGTTAATGTTAGTTTCTGCTTTACTATTTCCATAGAACTCCTTAACTAGTGATGGAACCATTACACAGTGTTACAGAGGAAAAAGTAGTTTATTGGTAAGTTGGAAATTTCTCCCAATCCTCTTGATCTTCATCAAATAATACTGGTGTTTTCCGGAAATGAACTTACCAAATTTGGCACTGTATTCTGGTGTACTCACCTCTTAATAGTCCCAGTCTTTCTTGATTGGAGGAAAGGGGTGACAAAGTAACAAACCTATTAATTAATGCCTTTAATAGGCAAACTTTGTGGGGGCTGATTTTGTTTTCCCAAAAGCAGTATCTCAAAATAGAGGCAAGGCCTCCCTGGGTACAGAATAAATTGATCTAAGTGATAGATTTGTGTCTACATGTCGCTGTTCGAATGTAGTAAGCTAAAAAGTTTGCACCTGTAGATGCATTTCTTTGCCTTGGCTAAATGGTTTTATGACATGGTTTGTACAACTAAGCATCTAACTACTACTCAATAAAAAGCAGAAGCCTCAAACTCAAGAGGATGAGCTGCAGAAATCTCACAATTAAGAACTACAAATTATGTTTCTTACACCAATACCCTTGGTCATTTTCACCCATGGCTCTCACTTCCTTTGGTGAAACACAAACCACGGTATAGTGAAAAGACATGGCTTGTCTGGCTGGAAGCCCAGGCTGACATCCCAACTGTCACTTTCCAGCACTTCCAGGAAGTTAACCCAAAGCCCAATATCTTCTATCACCACCTACCCTAGCAACAAAGTGCCTGTGACTAAATATACTTTATGTCACAAGTCTATTTATAATATCTGGTACTTAGGGACAGACTTATGTTGGCAGCCCAGTAACACAATTGATAAACGAACACATAAAAAAGAACTCTATGTGCTAACACCTTAAAGTTTAAATGTCATATTCTTTTAAAAAAATTTCAAAACTACATTCTGATAAATGCCACGACAACTTTTAGTTGGCTTCAAGGAGTAGTGGCTCTGGTGAAGTTTATACTCCTGCTTCTATTCTTGTTTCTAAGTCAGTAAATGAAAAAACACAAGCTACATATAACAAAGGCTCTCCTCTATCTCTGGTGTAACAGCTGCTGAAGCTCGTCAGAAAGAGTATTTGTAGAATGAGAACTCCAATTATGAAAGACAAAACAAGTGTATTTTACTTGCTTAGATTTGGGAGCATAACTGCTCACAAAAGGATTCATAGTTTTTTTTTATTGTTAAGCTGCAACATACATGGTTTAATACAACAAAAAACATTTAATCAAGTGAAAAGTAATAAACTGAACAATAAACAAATAAACACTCAAAACAAAATATTTTCCATTGGAAACATGTTAAGATGAATACGGGGTTTTGTTACCATCTTACTGCAATTTTCTTATGTGTTACTAGCCTACATACCCCATGTTTTCTGTAATCATGCAGATGTGAATGGAAGTTTGAATGATTAAATAAATGAGAAGTCCGTTTACTGCAGAGAATCATTTCACAAGGAAGCCAAACTGGGTTTAGAGAACAGAATTATTCAAGAAATTCTCCATGTATTTAGGTTCATTTTAGAATCCATGAACCTTAAGCTGTTCCTCCTTGACAATGCCAACCTGTAAAATAAAATTTAATTTAGCAGAATCATTCTGAGGAATAAATTCATTCCTAAGAAAACATGGAGTAGTCATTAAAAAGCATCAGTTAACAGCTTATTGAAACACTGTTATCTGTAACATGCATTGTAAATAGCCAACAATTCCACATATATTTGAATATTTTGCATGCTAAGAAACACTGTGTATATACAGATATGATCAGATCATTCTAATGACAAAATAAACCAGATAAAGCTCTTTGCTTTCAAAATAAGTACTAAATCTTTATTTCAGTCACTTACCTAATTTACTCCATTCACATAATTTTTACTAAGTAGTAAATAATTCCTGTTGCCTTTAAATACAATTTTAGAAGCAATAGCAAGTTATACAAAAAGCACCCAATCTCTCACCTCCAAGAGAAACTGGCAAATGTTTTTTCTTTGGTCACCTTGAAGCTGAATAACCTCTCCGTATTCAGGATGCTCAATCACAGTACCATTACAGGCAAATTTCTGGAGAAGTACATAAATGTACAACATAATTTTGTCAAATCCAATGAGGTTTTGTTTCACCACAAGAATAAAATATAACTATTTCAGTGGGCTTGATTATATTTAAGAAACAGATTTTGTTTCCCATAATCCACAACACTTCCAATTTAAGTTAATCTGTAAATGAATCATAAGGTCACATAATGATTTTACATGTAACATCAAGAACTAAATATTTTACTTGTATTTTAAAGTCATGCAAATCATATTTGAAGACGGGAGACCATACTGGGAGAATAACCACATATCTGTGTTAATTACAAGAATGAAAACAACTTTCTTAGGTCCATTTTCATCCACACTGATATATTCAAGTAAAGGTGTGAATCATAATCCAATTCTGAGATGTGTGTCAATAACTCTATGTTAATCCATTCTTCCTTACCCCTTTACCTTTTTGAAAGCTTTCACAAGTTTCTTTTTGTCATAATCATCTGCAATGCCCTGAACAGTAGTCAGTGTCTTTCTGCCGTTCCGTTGCTGGATTCTTATATGAATGTAATCTTCTGTCCCTGCCGGGAGTAAGTCGTCACCCTTAGTTGCATCAGCAAAGGGGTCTGCAAAGGGATAGAAAAAAATCCAAAGTTGAAAAATATTTTTTAGAAAGTACTTTCCAGAATATGGTACACTACAAATCAAGATAGTCAGCAATGAAGGTTCTAGTGCCTTTGCTTTTTTTTGCGGATGGGGGTGGAGTATTCATAAAGCCTCTAAAACCAAACATTTAAACAAGTATGTCCCTCGCAGAAAAACGTTGGTATAGATAGATAATGTTATCGTTGAACATGGTTCTCTAACGAGAGAAAAGAGATTTATAAAACCTTAATTTTATAGCCGCTATAAAAATGTGCGTCATCTGGATTACATTCTGATAAAACCAACAAACATTCAAGTATGCCTGCCGCAGTCATTTAACTGCAACTCTGCCTTGCAAAAATTAAATACATATCAAGAGGCGTAATTTTACAAATTACGACGCAAGCAGGGAAGCATGGACCACTGCCCCGTAACAGATCAGAGGCTTGTATCTGCATCTTTTACCAAATGCCCCCGAACGATGCTCCAAAGCGGCTCTGACCGCGAGCGGACGCCGATCCCCAAGCCCCCTGTCCCGGCACCCCCCTTGCAAGTAGAACGACTGGTTTAGGAGCCCGCGGAACGGGGTCGCCGGGGTGTCAAGGGGCTGAAGCGGAGGCAGGAGCTAGGTCAGGGCTGGGCAGGGGCGGCGCGGGGTCCAGCGCCGTCCTCGGGGAGGGGGTCGCCAGGGGCCCAGTCGCCATTTTCCGGGCGCCGAGACAAAGCCCCACTTGGGGTGCGGGGAGGGCAGACAGGGGGGCCCCTGGGGCGGTGGTCGGGCCGTGCAGCGGCGGGCGGCCGTCCGAGAGGCGAACGGGGGAAGGCCGGGGGACGGCGGCGGCGGCGGCGTGATCTTACCGAAAGATTGGAGGTTCTGGATAGTGGACATGCGATACTAGTGTGAGGCCGGTGAGGGGATAAAATTCCTGCGGGGCCCGCCCGGATCGCCGTGTCAGGAGGCTGTAGTGGCGAGAAAACGGAAATAAATAAGGAAATGCTTCGCCCCCGGGTTGGGATTCGATGGAGCGGCGGCGGCGGAAGCCGGGAGGAGGCAGGAAGAGGCGAAGTAGGAGGCGGAGGAAGAGGCGGCGGCGACGGATGCGGAGACGCGAAAGAAGAGGCGGCGCTGCGGCTTCTCCCACAAAATGGCCGATGGAGACTATTTAGCCGCGCCCGCCGCCCCTCCCTCGTGACCCGCCCGCGCCAGGCATCTTGGGACTTGTAGTTTTCCGGAGGCGGCGGAGCTCGGAAAGCCTGAGAACCGCGGGCTGCCGGGACCGCAATTCCCGTCAGGCAGTGCGCCTTCCAGCGCCGGGCAGAAGGCCCGGGAAGAGTTCGGGCGGCTGCATCGCAGGCTAGGTGCGTAGGCTTGGGGCTTTCTTTCCCGCGAGCCCGTAAGTTCTCCCTGACTCTTCTCTTGAGGTGCGGCGGCGGCGAGGCTTGGTATTGAGTAGTAATCTCTATCAGTCACCCTCGAGGCCACGGGTAATGTAAATAAAATCGGGCTGCAGGAGCAAAGCAAGCTCTCTAGCCCCAGCTTTCGACTCGTTGGCTGCACCTCAGCACTGCCTGCATCAAAATTCCAGCCCCCAGTTGCAAGAGCCGTGTTAGTCCCCGCCAAGATTGGGGAGGTGGGAGCCTCTTCCAGGGTTGGACGCAACTCCGATTCCCTAAACGTGACGGATCGCAAACTCCAGCGTGCATCTCTGGAAGGCTTGGTAAAACAGAATGATAGACCCCAGAGTTTCTGTTTCAGAAAGTCTGGTGTGTGACCCGAAAATTTGCAACTCTTAATAAGCTTCCAGGTGATACTGATGCTGCTGGTCTGGGACCACGCTTGAGTACCACTGCGCAACTTCATCAGGGGCTTGGCGTCTAGTGGGGGCCAGATGTGTGTTAACAGAACATACCAGAAAACCAGCCTGTCATCTCCTCTTGTGTACTTCATAAGGTCCAACATAGAACGTCAACAGGATTGGTGCCAGGTATAAGTTGAAGGTGAGCTCAGCAAATAGGTTAATTGATGAAGAGTCAGGTACCAGAATTGTAATGTCTTCTTATCAAGTCGCACACAGAAAAACAAATCCGAGACTTTGGGAATGGGTTCACCCAGGTGCTGAATTGTCAAATTTGGTTGGCTTTCATTGAAAGCAAAGATATAGACTAAGATTTAGAGATTTGTAACTGTTGTTTTTGGTGCCATGGCAGTCCTGTGAAGTCTGTGGACCCCTTCTCAGAATAATGCTTTAAATCCATAAAGTAAAACACGTAGGGTTACAAAGGAAACCAATTACACTTAAATTAAAAACAATACATTGATAACATAGTCTGTGTTTATTAATGTGTTAATTAACAAGTTCTAGCATCAGGTCTAATAGCTACCATAATTTCAAAAAGGTGATAAAACAAAAACAAGCAATAAAGAGATATTTTGAAATATCTGTAACATCAGAAATGTAATGTGGGCCGGACGTGGTGGCTGACGCCTGTAATTCTAGCACTCTGGGAGGCCGAGGTGGGCGGATCGCTCAAGGTCGGGAGTTCCAAACCAGCCTGAGCAAGAGAGAGACCTGTCTCTACTAAAAATAGAAATTAATTGGCCAACTGAAAATATATAGAAAAAATTAGCCGGGTATGGTGGCACATGCCTGTAGTCCCAGCTACTTGGGAGGCTGAGGCAGGAGGATCGCCTGAGCCCAGGAGTTTGAGGTTGCTGTGAGCTAGGCTGGCGCCTGGGCACTCTAGCCTGGGCAACAGAGTAAGACTCTGTCTCAAAAAAATAAAAGAAGAAAGAAATGTAATGTGAAAGTATCTGTGATGTCTGTTGGTGCAAAATGTACATGCATCTAATATTTCTGTGATGTTGCCTACATTCGTAATGGAAGGAAATGCTAAATTTTGCTTAGAGATTAGTGAAAATGCAGATGTAAGTAATCCCTCTTCCCCATCCAGTTTTAGGGATCTCCACCCCCGCAATTTGTACTAATGATCTGCAGACCCCTTAAGAATACCGGAATCTAGGCCGGGCACGGTGGCTCACGCCTGTAATCCTAGCACTTTGGGAGACCGAGGCGGGGGGATTGCTCAAGGTCAGGAGTTCGAAACCAGCCTCAGCAAGAGTGAGACCCCCATCTCTACTAAAACTAGAAAGAAATTAATTGGCCAACTAAAAA
>CAUYRT010012243.1:0-12456 GCA_963574885.1 Lepilemur ruficaudatus | reverse complement strand
TTGAAAAGTAGTTGGGGAGCAGAATGAGGGGTCTCAATAGGGGAAAGGAATTCCTCAAAAACTGATTCATGTGATTAACTGTACACCTCGGTAAATTCACTGAAAATCATTTAATTGTACACTTAAAATGGAGTGTTGGTTGTACGTAGGTACAGTTGGAGTACTATGTATGTATTCTGTGGACTACTTCGACAGAGTAGGTTTTTGAATGTAACAAGATAAGTCAACCTGAGTTGTAATATATCTTGGGAAATTAGCTCACTACAAATTGTGACTGTAAACATTGTACTGTAAATGTTTTGTAGTTTTCCCCAATAAAATTTTTGGAAAAAAAAAAATGTATCTCCAGGGGCAGGAGAATACCTGTTTCCTCATACCCTTGCCAGTGCTGAATATTATTAACCTTTTTGTTTTTGCCAATATGAGAGGTGAAAATAACATCTTCTTGTTTTGATTTGCACATTTTAATAAATAAAAAAAAAAAACCTAAAGGGAAAAATATCAAAATGTTAACTGTGTGTGTTTCTGACTGGTAGGTGAATAATTTTATTTCCTCTTCCTGCTTTGATCTAATTTCTAAATTCTCTTAAATGAATATATATCACTTTTGGAATGGAACAAATAATGAGCCCATTAAAATCACTGTAATGTTTCTTTAAAAAAATTATTAATAAAAAAAGACAGGATTTATATTAGCATTAAGAAATGAAATACACAAGCATAACTCAAACCAAATATTTACAATATCTGTATGAGGACACTACAAAACTCTGATGAAAGAAATCCAAAGGTATCTAAATAAATGGAGAGATACTTCATCTCAGTAGATAGGAAAACTCAATGTTGTCAAGATTTAAGTTCTTCCCAACTTAATCTATGGAACTATAGATCCAATGTAATTCCAACCCAAATCTCAAAAGTTGTGTGTGTGCATGTGTATGTGTACGTGTGTATTAACAAAGCGATTCTAAAACTTCTATGAAAAGACAGAAGATCCAGAGCAGCCAATACAATGTTGAAGTACAAAATCAGAAGCCCCAACATTAAGACTAACTATAAAGCAACAGTAATCGAGACAGTGTGATGTTGGTGAAAGATCAGACAAATAGGTCAATGGAACACAGTATAGAGCCCAGAAACAGACCCACACAAACAGGGTCAACAATCTTTGACAAAGGAGGAATTCAATGGAGAAAAGACAGTCTTTTCAACAAACGGTGCTAGAAAAATTGGACATACAAATGGAAAAAAATAAAGTTAGATGCAGACTTTGTACTTCTTTTAAAAATTAACTCAAAACGTATTTCATATGTAATACATATTTTACTATATGTAAAATGCAAAATCATAGAACTTCTAAAAGATAACATAGGAAAAATCTCTAGGTGAATTTGAGATTGGTGATGACTTTTTAGTACACCACCCCAAACATGATCTATGAAAGAAAAGAAATTGGTAGGTTGGACTTCATTGAAAGTAAAAAAATCTACTCTATGAAAGACAATGTCAATAAAATGAGAATACAAGCCACAGACTGGGAGAAAATATTTGCAAAGCACATATCTAATAAAGGACTTGTACCCAAAATATAAAAAGAATTCTTAAAAGTCAACAGTAAGGAAGCAAGAACCCAATAAAAAACGAGAAAAAAAATATATGAACAGACTGAATAAAGCAGGTTGCCCTCCCCAGTGTGGGTGGCCTCATCCAATTGGCTGGAAAGGCCCTGGTGTTGAGACTGTGGGCAGCACTGAAAGACTGCTTGTACCAGATCCTGTCCCAACTGCTTAACAGCTGTGTGAATGTGGGTACATTTCTCATCCTCTCTACCTGTCAGTTTCCTCAGCTATCAACAGACATGATAACAGGACCTATGTGAAGGGCTATTGTGATTGCTAAAGCTGTTAAAACAAATACAATGTATAACATAAAAAATATAAATTAGAAAAGTGCATAGTTGGTGTTCAATAAATGATAGTTATGATTAAAAAGAAAGGTTTAATATACATGTAAAAGGAGAAAGAGTAGGAGATATGAGAAAGAATGGGGAAGAACAGAAAAACAAAGAAAATTTCCCAGAATTTTCCCTATTTGAAGGCACACGTTTTCAAATTAATAAACACATTGCATGGCAACTATAATCCGGCACATGTTAAACACTCAAAATATCTGGGCAAATAAGCCATGATCAGGACAAGTAAAAACAAATACACACCTAACTAAAAATGTGTGTGTGTATGTATACACGTGTATGCACATGTATATGTGTGTCCATGTCTGTGCCCATGTGTGTGTTGTGTTTCTGTGTGCCTGTACATATGTGTACATTTATTCATGAATATGTTGGTATGTGTAAACTGCAGAACATCAGAGCCACAGCAACAACTCAAAAAGAAATACAGAGAAAAGGTAGATAATCTCCTTCTCCCCCAAAATGATCATCAGAATGACAGCAGACTTCTCTTTAAGCAAAAATAAATTTCAGAAGACAACAGAATACTTATTTCATAGTGGCGAGAGGAAACAGCTGGTGGCAACCAAAGTATCATTCAAGAAAAACTGCAAAATAAATACTTTCTTTTTTACAAAAAGGACTGAGCAAGTTTAGTATTGTTGAGAGAATGTTACAAGATGATGTACTTCACTTAGAAGGAAATTAGTCCTAAAGTGAAAGAGTGGAATGCAAAAAGAATGAACAAGCAAATAAATTTCTAAATACATTGGTAAGTCTAAAAGCATTCATTAAAAACATATGTTCATGTTTTAAAATTATAATCTAGGGTGGACTTAAAAACAGAATTTCTTTCTACCATGGGAGACATTGCCTTTCCAGGGTTGCTACTTTGGCTGCCTTGATTTACTTTTGCTGACAAGGTCCCTGGGAATGTTTCCATGACCCAAATACCAACGGATGTTTGGCTTTGTTTTCTTTCTAATAATTAAACTCAAATGATATTTAATATTGCAATCACTGCTAAAATGGCATACTATCAATATATTTTAGAGCAACGTCTTATGGAAAGCCTGTTCCTTTTTAAGTATGAGTTTAAGAATAATTTTATTTTGGGCTCATTAAGCACTTGGGTCAGTTACAGGGGATTTTGAGACACAGCTTTTGACCTTAGTCATTAGTGGTGAGGAAAACTGAAAGAGTGAAAAAAGAAATCCAACTGATTGGTAAGACGATATCAATTTAGAGTGAAATGATAATATTTAATTTTAATTTTCCTTTAAAAGTTATAGAAGAAAGAAACTAAAACTAATAGTAGCTATAAATAAATGCTTACTGGAACTCTGCTCACATTTATTTGTATTTCCCTTAGGCAACTTCTGACTCCAATCCAAAGCGACTGCCCTGTCAGGTATTTACAGACAATCTTCATGTAAGTAGCCCATGGATGTGGTTTTCCATTTCTCACCTGCACATGCCACTGAAAATGGATACAGGTACTAGAAACAAGACACATGGGAGGGATGTAAGTGAGCAGAAACCAGTGTCAGCTGTCAGTATCGCATACGACCTTGATTTTGATGGGTTGGTACAAACCAACGCCCTCCCCTTTTACCCATAATATTTCTGAATTTATGCAGACAAACAGGGTAGTGACCACCAATCACATCGCCCAGCAAAGATCACTGTCACTGGTACGAAGTTAAAGGGCTCGTCTTTCCAAATGGGGACTATAAAATCTTTCCCAGTTAACCCTGCAAAGGGGCTAACCAAGATCATTTGAATCTCTATTTCTAAAATGTTGACTAATTTTCTGTGTGCATCAGCACAGGCTTCAGTATGCATGCTGTGAACATCCCAAATATGTGATAAATACAGCTGGTACTTTTGAACTGTTCTTGGTGTCACTGATACAGTAGTACACAAAACAAAACCTCTGATCTCATAGAGATTTCATAATTTACTTAATTTATATGTTATGATTTAATTTATATTGCAATGAGTGATGACAAATGCAGTGGGGGAAAGATATGTATGGAATTAGAGTGACCAGGAAGTAATAATTAAATAGACAGGCTGGGTAAGGCTGCTCCCACTGTGGCGAATGAGAGGAGAAACCACTGAAGGAAGGAAGCAGCAAAGGCATGTTGGAGGAAAGGGTTTAAAGCAGGAGAAAATAGGTGCAAAGACTTGGAGATAGAGCAAGGTGACTTGTTAACAAACAGCAAAGGGTCTGGAAAACACCTCATTTAAATAGGGGCAATAGAAGGGAACATATTTTAAACTCATGTAAAGTTATAAGAAAAAAGATAATAAAGACCAGAATAGTTTTACTACAAAAAATGAAGCCACATTAGAATGATACACACACAAAATCTACCTACGAAACAAGAACAGTGATAAAAATATGCATCAGATTTAGAAAGATTGGAGATTATAAAGTTAGACTTAAATATTTGAAAGAAGATACAACAAAACAGAAGGAAATTTGGAATAAAAGTAAAACATCATTCCATAAAATTAAAAAAAAATAAATAAATAAACCCTTGAATAATGTCATAAGACTTAAGAGAAATAAGAGATAGAAGAATAAAGGACAATTTTAAAATTCAAAACGGAAAAAAATTTTAAAAATAAGGATTTCTGATTATGGCTGTATGAGAAGATCAACAAATCCTCTCCTCAAAAATATAACTTGGAAAAGAAATCTTCATCAGAAACTTTGCAGCCAGCAAAAAGAAAAAAACAAAAAAGAAAAAAAATTTTCAGCATGATTTTGTAAATTAGTCAAAAACATAAATTTTGAATTTATGGTAGCAATGGAAATCCTTTCTTTTAAAGGAATTTCATAATTTCTGATTAAAAAAATCTCAGGCCCAATAATTTGCTAAAATGACTCCCAGAATTTGTGATTATTATTTCATTTTAAAGCATCCAACTCAAGAACAGCAAAAAGGAAGACTCATCAGGCAAGGTCTTGGGAGGGGCAGGAGTAGGTTGAAGATCTTGCATGCCCTCCCCTCACTGCAATCCAGGAGCCTCACCCTCCCAGCACATCAATATATTTGCCAATCTGGAAGCTCCTCCAAGATTCAGGGTCCAGAGATTTTCTTGGGGGGGGGCATTATTAAGTAGCCATGATTATTTAAATCAATTGGCCATGTAATTCCACTCCAAGTCCAGCTCCATTCCTGTCCATGGGGATTGGGGTGGCTCAAAATTCCAATTCTCTAATGCTCTAAATATGTGGTTGATTTTTCTGGTGACCAGCCACATCCTGAAGCAGTTTCAGGGCCCAAAATGAGTCACTTCATTAGCATAACAAAGGTCCTGTTACTTGGGAATTTCCAAAGGCTTTTGGTGATCTGTGTCAGGAACCAAGGACAAAGACTGGATTCTTCATTACACCCCAAATATATACAATAATACCACAAAAAAGAAGAAAACAATGGAACACGCCGATAAAGCGTTATTTATTCTCACTCACTGCCATAATTATTCTCAATGTTTCAGTAGTCACTGAGGCCACCTGGCTTCTGCTGAAAGGGGAGCCGTACAGTTTGGCATTTGATAGAATGATTGGTCTGCCTTATCTCAGTGGGCACCCACCAAACATGGCAGTATCTAAGAATTTTCTTGGGGAGCTGGAATCCCACAGATGTGTGGCTAGAGAAACGTTGTTTAGAAATCTATGTTAAGTCTTGGGCGTTAGGAACTGCATCCAACATGACAATGAGATGAGCCCACAGAAACTTTTTTTTTCAAGCCTGTTTTTCTTCCACAAGGTCTTCTTTGATGATATCATTTTAGTGGAATTAAATTTATACAGGTAAAATGATATAATTGATGACATTAAACTTCACTTATAATGACTAATTGACTGAGGACTGCCAGCATGACGTCTGGCCACAATTACATACACACGTGAGCATCCACTTGCTTGTGTTCTCTCTCTCTCTCTCTCTCTCTCTCTCATACAAACACACACACACACCCCATATTAGTGATAGGCAGAAAATTTAACCACAATAAGCAACAGATTATATATATTAGCTTCTTGGAGAAAAAAATATGTATACTAAAAATTATCTTTTGGGTCAAAGTTAGGCAGCCTGCGTTTGACTGAGGTCACATGTGGGATGCTCACTGCGTCCTTCCTTTGCTCACTCCAAAGCACCGTTCACGGATAGAGGCACAGCAGTGGGAAGCTGTGGGGTAGGAGCGTGCTCCTCTGCCCACCCAATCCCGCCTCCGCGAAAAAATTGTCTTCTCACTTCTACGGTTTATCAAGTCTTCACTTTTGATCACTGTTTAAAAGAGACAGAACTATATGGAGAACATCACTGCATTTTCTATAAAAGCCGCTAATATGGATATTTCTTACTGAGGGAAGCTCATTCTCCTAAAAAATGCAACTCAGCATCAAGAACAGCACAACTCATATTTTATCTCCTTTAGGCTTGTCTGTCAGAAGCTCGAATCTTCAAAACAGTTATGTTTAGTCTCAAAGGCCGGCCCTTGCTTGCATTTTTATCATAATTACAGAAGAAAATCAACAGCACAGTGAGAGCCCACGTGTGCTGAGTGTTTCATTTGTTCCGGGCAAAGTGCATCGAGCCTTCTCAACGATCGCTGGAGGTTTGGTGCTGGTGTTATCACACTGTGCAGACTAGAAACCCACACACAGGGCTGACGAGCAACTGGCAACAGGCTCACAGCCACTATAAATACATGGGGAAGTCTGTATTTGAATCTCCCTTCTCAAGTTCCACTTCAATACAGGTGAGTGTGTGTCTGGGGACCAGTCCTCAGAGCAGAGCTTGATCCTATGGGCCAGGGCAGCCCTGGGGTTCTCTTAATCAGACATTCAATTTGTGTAAATCACTTAAATCACTTCAGCTATTCAGTAGAAGGTGGATGTGTGGGCCCAACTCTGAAGGCAAGGAGCCTACTTTAGTGGCTCTTCAAATAGAGTAGCAGAAAGCTGATCCCGCATTAGTATACTAAGAGGGTTTTGAGAGTTGGGAGTGTGAACTAAAATAAAATCTTAAGGCTCAGTCCCCCACCAGCTGACTGAATGGACGCCCCCTTGGCCAAGGGGATATCCTAAAACTAAATTGCCTGCCACAGAGAAGGGAGGTCAGACCTGCCTCATCATGCCACCTCCCTTCTTGGGGACATCCTTTGTAACCCATTAACAGGCCTAAGGGTATGCAAGACAAACCTGCAGGTCCTCAATTTATGGAACAAATATATGTCTGGTGGCTTGTCTCTGATAAACAGCTCCTCATCTTAAAACACTCCAAGCCTTTAGACAAAGCTTCATGTCTTTAACCAATTACAAGCCAAAGAATCTTTAAACCCACCTATAACCTATAACCTTCCCCCCACCACTTTGAGATGGCCCACCTTTTTGGGCCAAACCAATGTGTGCCTCCCATGTATTGATTTATGACTTTACCTGTAACCCCTGTCTCCCTGAAATGTATAAAACTAACTGTAACCCAGCCACAGCGAGTCCACTTCTCAAGGCTTCTTGGGCTTGGCTCTGGGTCATGGTCCTCAAATTTGGCTCAGAGTAAATCTCTTTAAAATTACTTTACAGAGTTTGGCTTTTTTTACATTGGACAGGAGTTACAGGAGGAATGGCTTGGTGTGTGACCATGGGATTCTGCCAGGACAGGATCTGAATGCTGCTCACAGACCAGAGGCTCAGGTAGAACTCTTTCTCTTCCCCTGGCCCTGGCTGCTGCTGGTGGTGTGTTGGTGTGAATGTGAGTTTCTATGAGCCTGCAGTCTCAAGAAAGCTCTTTTTCCCCAAAACCTAAGGCCATTTGCAAACAAATTAGAATGTAATTAAACTTTGACCTATTTCTTTGTTATCTCTAGAATAACAAAAACTGCTTGTGTGAGTTCTTGCAGATTTTTCTATATACCCATTAAAAGCTGATAAATCTGTATCATTGAGAAAGACCATGAGAAGTGTTGGAAGGGGGTTTCTTATTAACTCTCTCACTTTATGGATGGCATTCAGACAGAGGAAGATCATTTCCACTGATGTGTGAATTGCCTTTGGAAATGAAGTTTCCTTTGCAAGCAAGGAAGCTCATTGTGCAATTTGGAGAATAGAGTAAAGGCCGTGAATTTATAATTGAGCAACAAAGCAGAAACAGGAAACAACATCATGTTTCTAAATTAAAAGGTCTGTTTGGAAAAATTGTAAGTTCTGGTCCTGACAACTTTAATAATAGTTCTAAAACCATACTTAAGCATTCATGATTCAGCATTCTTTTAGCTATGGTTGGACATCAAAGAAAAAATATTCCTCCTAATATGTTTCAGACAGTCCTTTTTTTAGGATGGTGCTGTGACAGACATTTTTAAACACTGTAGATTATACAATAAATGCTTGGCAGATTAGCAGTTTGTTGTAAATAAGGAGAATGTTTAGAAAGCAGTTTAATAATATTAGACTTTGTTAACTTTATCTTGTTTACTGATCACTCATGTTAATAGACTAAAACATGCAACCATCAGGCACTATTAAAACGCTGGACATAAGTTGGTTGATATATAAATTTTTAAACGTAGAATCTTAAAGCTTGAACATATGACTCTTTCTGAGACATATTTCTACAATATTTTTCCTGTAGCTTCCGATCCTTTTAAAGAATGGACACCTCTGGAAAGAAACATGAAGTCATTTCAAAGTTTACCAGATTTCATACTAACTTGTTTGAAACCTCAATGTGGAGATGATAGTTAAACTGAATCTTAAGGGGGGTGGAAAAAAGAACCAGTTAATCAAAGAATAAGTGCAGAATAATTCCAGCAAGAAGAAATAGCACATCTTCTCCCTGACATGAATGCTGCTTAGGGACTTTTTAAATTTTGGATTCATAGGATCACAGTCTCAAAATCATAAAGCAACTTCAGAAGATGTCTAACCTTGCTTTCTATAGCTGTCCTAATAGAAATTCTTGTCCCATCTGTTTAAATACTTCCATTAATTGTGACAGTATTCTCATTGAGTCTACGTGAGAGCTGTTACCTGTATATAACATTTAATCCTCCCAACAACCATTGAAGGGCTTGCCATAATTTTCATTTCAGAGGTAATTTACTGGAGACTCAGAGATACCAAGTAACTTGCCTCAAAATACAGAGACAATTAGTGGTGAAGCCAGGTTATAAGTGCTGGCCTTTCACCTCTAAAGTCTGCATGTTTCCTCCCATGTAGTCAGGTTGCTGACATGCATAACTCTCTGATTTGGGAGACTGTGCACTCCCCACCCAAGGAGAGGTGCCCACTGAGATGAGCATGACCTTGTCCAAAGGATGCTGTGGTAAGAGATCACACTGCGGAGTGGCAGATGAAACAGATGGCTACATAGTTACTTCCGTCTTTTCAGAACTTGAGACTCAACGATCCTTTCAGTCCAAGGGTGTGTGCAGAGAGGCATACGACAGGCCAATTGCTGACGGCACCGCCATTCCCTCACTTAGCGCATTGTGCGTCAGCCAAGTGCCAGGTACTCGCATGGACAGAGCCGTCCCCGCCTTGGTACACCTGTCTTATAAACTAATGTCAAGACAACTCAGCAAATTACTTATTTGAGAAAAATATGACTTTAAGAGCCTTTGTTTCTTCAAATATAAACTGGAGCAGTGAGAGAGCTGGACTGAGACAGTATGTCTGCCCTCTGGGAACCAGGTGCAGTTTATAAATGAACCTCATCCCTTCTGCCTTGGTGGCTTTGTAGTCAGACAGGTCTGCTTTAAAATCACCAAATTGCTGATCCTGAGCCTAAAAAAGAGGAGGGCCATAGTCCCACTTTCTTCTCAAATTCACTATCAGAATTAAATGGGATTTTGAATACATGTGAAGTTTTTAGCAGGGTATCCATTACAAAGTCAATTTGCAAAAATGTTATTGTTATTCTTCTAACCCCACTACAGTCTGGGTAAAACTTATCTAACCCTAGATGTTTCCTTGGTTCATAGAGAATAGTGCTTCCTACTGTGTGCTCTGTAGAAGACTGCCACAAACTAAATAAAATGTCCCATAGTTGAAAGTGTTTCATGGAAATTATGGAGTAAACAAACTCCACCAGGGTTCCACACACAGTGTGCACTGTGAGTCTCTAAGAGGGTGAAATAATTAGACAGCTTTATCCCAGGGTGTGGCTGCAGAATTATGCTCTCCCAACCCTCCAGAGGACATGGCATGCAGATTTACACAGAAGACCGTCTGGGCCATGCTTGCAGAGACAGAAGACTCTCCACATCAGCAACACAGTTGGGGACAGGGGCTGGGGGCACTTAAGAAAGCACCTCAGATAGCAGGAATCAAGACATTTACCTTGAATTTGTTTTAATATATTAGAATAAAAGATAATTTGAGCTTTATCCTTTATCAATTATTGGTAACAAATAATTTAGAACATACTCAGAACTAAGGACTAAGGAAAGCCCACTTCTGGTGGCCAAAGCTGTTCATCAACAGTGAGTCAGGAGATGCTAATTTAGCACTACCTCTGGGCAAAAACTAAAGCTACACTGAGGAGAGAGGAAAGGAGCGACACATGGTATCCTAATACAGAGTAAAGGAATTTCATTTTGAAAGGAGGGTTAGTTTTCATTTTGTTTCTCCTTTCTAATCCCCCAGCCGTTGGCAGTTGGCAGCACCGATCTGGAGTTCAAGACAGGCTAAGGAAGTCTAATGAACTGCTGTGTGTTTTAGCCTCTCGCGGCTCAGGGCTGGTTTGCTGTTTTCCCACAAGCTGCAACTGCGCAGCCCAGAGCCAAAGGTTGTGAGCTTTGACCAGCAACCATTATTTAGCAGCTAAATCAGAAATTTCTAAAAAGCTTATCTTTCTCTGTGTTTGTTTCCTGCTGGCCCTGGGGACTCTGACTCCAAGGCCAAAATAAAAAAATAAACGCTGCAGCATTTCCTTGACCCTGGTGATGTCTTTAAGCCACAAAATGTGGAGTAGGAAGAACTCTGGACTGACAAACCAGACTTTTAACCCCATACCTGACCCCATTAGTGGGCCAGGGACACATGGCCTCCCCAAAGTGTTGTGAGTTCTGGTCTTCCCTGTGGGTGGCAGTTGCATAGTGCCAAACCCCCCGTCAAGTCCCCTGCACGAACTCTCGCACTCAGCTGCCTGGGGACTTGCTTCCATTCTGAACTATGACAGCTCAAAACGCTAAAATGCACATAAAGGTCACAGGTTACTAGACAAACAACAAATAAATAATGTGGCTCCACGTTTAATTCCCACAAGCATTCTCTCAAATGTATCGTAGGCAGTGAAGTAAGTTTCCTAGAAACTAAGTATAAAAGGCTATATAACATTATTTTAATATTTTAATCCTTCCTTTTTTTTTAATATCAAACATTCATACATGATCCGGCAGGGCTCCCTGTGGAGCAGGCGTTTGGGATGCGACTTTCGGATGCTCACACCAGCAAACACGGCGGGCGGCCCAGGGCTCCTCCCCAGCAGACCCGGCTCCCGGCGGCTCGGCCTTCTGCGCCCACCAGGCACCGCTCTTGGCCACTCTCCCCCTCATAGGATTTCTGAGTCTCATAACAGACCTGCTGTTTGGGGTCCCTAGCTTTCCAGGGTGGTGCAGACTTGAACATTTTCCCGTTTTTACTGTTACTGAATAAAGCCCAGGGTTCTCTTTTGAATGAGGTTTCTATCGCTGTGAAGCTTATGGCCTGTAGACAAGGGGAAACGCAGAAGCAAAGCTTGAGAAATGCGTCTGGATCTCTGGAATTCTCACAGGCAGCGAGTTCTGGCCAGTGGCTGACTCCTCTCCTAGGTAGTGCCTGGAAGTCCCCCCGTCATTCCTCGCTTTTCTCTGTGATTCCCGCAGGTAGAGCTGAAAAACATCTGTCCGACTTATCCTGCCAGCTGCCTCCGTAAAAGTCTCCTTCTCACCCTCAAGGCCCGGGCACAGCTGAGAGAACAAGGGCCGCAGCCCCCAGAAAATCTCCAGGCTCATTCCCGATCTCCCCGAGGGGCAGGTGAGTTGCGTGTCCCGCATCCCAGCGGTGCGCTCACGAGGGCCTTTGCGTGGTGGAGGTGCGGGGAAAACGCAGGAAGGGAGAGCGGGGAGAAGCAGGGGACGTGGGCGCGGCAGGCCCACGAGGAGGTCAGCTACTCCTCTCCGTGGAGCCAGGTCTCCAAGATAGGGGTCACCACAGAGGATAAGAAAATTGATAGGAAGTAGAGAGAATAAAAGAATACACAGAGACTAAGGTGTAGTTTACAGTTTTATATAAAGAGATCGGAACAATCACAGCGGGGGACTTAGGCGACTAGATCATTGTCTCCGTGCATGATCTAGCAACATGGTTAGATTCACACAGGTTTTTATAATCACAGGTCTCAATTACTAGTCGTCAGGGTTACACATTTGCTAGGGGAACAGGATTACACAGGTAGTGGGCTGGGGTCAAAAGTCCTCTCAAGGGGCTACTAACAAGTCTT
>CAUYRT010012241.1:0-11499 GCA_963574885.1 Lepilemur ruficaudatus | reverse complement strand
TTTACAATTGTGAATTGTGCTGCTATAAATAAACATTCGAGTGCAGGGGTCTTTTTTATAGAGTGTCTTTTGTTCTTTTGGGTAGATGCCCAGTAATGGGATTGCTGGATCAAATGGTAGATCTACTTGTATTGCTTTAAGTTATCCCCATATTGCTTTCCACAGAGGTTGCACTAGTTTGCAGTCCCACCAGCAGTGTACAAGTATTCCTATCTCTCTGCATCCACGTGAACATTTATTGTTTTGGGACTTTTTGACAAAGGCCATTCTCACTGGAGATAAGTGACATCTCATTGTGATTTTGATTTGCATTTCCCTGATGATTAGAGATGTTGAGCATTTTTCCATATGTTTGTTGGCCATTAGTCTGTCTTCTTTTGAAAAGTTTCTGTTCATGTCCTTTGCCCACCTTTTGATAGGGTTATTTGATTTTTTTTCTTGCTGATTTTCCTGAGTTCTACAGAGATTCTAGTTATCAGCCCTTTATTGGATGTGTAACATGCTAATATTTTCTCCTATTCTGTAGGTTGCCTGTTTGCTCTCATGATAGTTTCCTTGGCTGTGCAGAAGCTTTTGAATTTGAACAGGTCCCATTTATTTATTTTTGTTGTTGCTGTGATTGCCTCATTGTACTTTTCAGCTCTAAGATTTATGTTTGATTTTTAAATTTTAATCACCACTAAATTTCTGATAATTTCTAAATTGATTCTCTGTATTATATTGAAATTTTCTGAACTTTCTTAAAACAGCTATTTTGAATTCTTTGTAAGACACTTCATACATCTTCATTTCTTTAGGTTGAGTCACTGGCACGGTATTTTGTCCATTGAATGAGGTCATATTTTCCTGATCTTGGTCCTTGTCATGTGTTGATGTCTGCACACTGAAGAAATAGGTACTTACTCCAGTCCTTGCAGTCTAGCTTCGTTGAGGAACATCCTTCAGTATTAAGCTTGTTCAATATTCTGGGCATATTTTCTAGTATGATCCCTAAGACCAAGATAGCTGCAGTTACTGTAGTGCTGAGCTTCATCTTTGGCCTTTCAAATGGAAAATGAGGCGCCCTAAGTCTAGGTCCAGGACTACTACGGTTGGCACAGTCCAGGCTAGTTTCTCTCATGTGGCACCTCTGGAATGCGCAGCAGCTACCATGCTCTGAGCACTGGTCACTATGATCCCCACCACTGTCCTTTCTAATTGACCCAGGTGACCTATCTGAGAGTACTCCACTGCTTCCCATGGGAAAAGAGAGGAGTGAGCCTTCTGCAAGTGGTCCCAGAATGGTGGGGATGCTGAATATCCACCTCCAATTCATTTTTCCCACTGTAGAAGCTGGGTCCAGTATTCTGTGTGTGATGCTGTGCCAGCTTGGGAGACAGATGGCACAGTGAAAGAGAACCATTCAATCAGAAATTTTTTTCAGTTCTCTAGTCCAAGGGGGTGTCATTCCCAAGTTCTGGGGTATTTGGAGAACTCCTATTTCACCATATTGTTGATGTTACTCTCCTCCATTTATCATTTCTATTTCTTCATTCTTCCACTTCTTTGAGAGACTGCCTTATTCTGATTTCTTCAACTCTCCAATTAATCCTTCTGCTATATTTCACTATTTAATCCCTTCAACTTTTTTACCTGTTTTTCATATCAACTATTTCCATTTTGCTTTTTTAAAAATAACTGGTTTCACATTGCTGATATCTTCCCTTAGGCCTTTTAGTACATTTATTGTACTTACTGTCAAGTTCTGGATTTTTCTTTTTTTATGTTAACTTTTTCTATTAAGGCAGTTTTAATTCTCAGGTGTCTTTTTAAAAACTATATCCCCCTGGGGACATTTGACTACTCTGCCTGGTGATGTGCATTGGGAAGGGATAGAAGTCCAGATCCTCGTTCATGGTGAGCTTATGAACAGAGACAGGTGAGCCCTAGGGCAGGGCCTCAGAAATTACAGATTCACAGTCATTCTCCCTTTTAAAAATTTCCCTACCTGGAATTACTTAGAGCTGAGCTTCACCTTTGACTTTTCAAGTGGAAAAACAGTACTGGGTGTGAGCCCCCTGCCCCGAGATGGTCATCTACCAGTCCTAGGGATTTAAAGGGAAATGGGTAGAGCAGATGCCTAAGCCGCCTTCTCATTCCCTGTCTGTTGGCCCCAAGAGGTCTTATCCTGCCCTGATTTTACCCCTACGAGCTCTTGCCTCCAATTTCTACAGGGAGATGGCAGGCAATAATAGATCCAGGGGAAAGTAGGGGGAGGCATAAGTAAAACAGCTCTTCTTGAATAGCCTCCCACAGCGTACTAGCTACCAACTACCCCAACACACCAGATCAAAATATTTTCAGTCTCCCCAGGAATTTTTGACGTTTGTGTTGTTACTTCTTAGATTCCATGCTTCTATTTTTAGTGCCTCCAGGGTTTATTCTGGAAGAAGGCACCATATTCATTTGACATCTTGGCAGAACTAGAATGTCTTATGTTTCATCCAAATTTTTTTGGAACACGCAGTCCTGGATGCAGAAAGTAAGTCATGTGAAGGAACTGGTCTTTACCCTAAGAACAATGAGAAGCCATTGATGGTTTCAAGAAGAGCGATGACATGATCAGTCTTTATTTTCAGAAGACTACCCTGGCCACTGTTTCACAATCAGATTGAAAGAAAGCTAGCGTTAATACAAGAAAATATTTAGAAGGCTCTTGTGGTTGTTCAGGTGAAATATAATGGTGGCCTAAACTAAGGTGATGATATAGATGGAGAAAAGGAAACAAATTCAAGAGGTACTTGAGAAGTTATTTTGTTGGATCATGATGATGGATTGAATTTATGGGGGATGAGAAAATATCAAAGGTAACTCTTACATTGTGGGCTCGTATAACTGAGTAGATATATTTATTTTCTTTGGGAGAATGGGAAGGGATCTATCAATTTGGGGCACGTAAATTTGAGGTACCTTTGAAATATCCAGAAGAGATGTCAAGTAGGCATCTGTGTATACAGGCTTAGAGTTCAGAGGAGACATCTAAGCTAGAAATACAAGATGAAGATCCACATATTTATAAATGAAATGGCCTTGAGAGTTCAGCATGTGAGAAGAGGGGACCTGGGAATGAGCTTTAAGGAACTCCATTGAGTGGCTGGGTGTAGTGGACTGAATTATTTCCCTCATACACTGAAGCCCCAAACACTGTACCTCAGCATGTGGCTGTATTTGGAGACAGGGGCTTTGAAGTGGTGATTAAGGTAAATGAAGTCCTTAGGGTAGGCCCTAATTCAATGCTGGTGTTGTTATAAGAGGAAATTTGGACACACAGAGGGACATCAGGGGCATGCATGCGGAGGAAAGACCATATGAAGAGGCAACAAGAGGGCAGCCAAGGAGAGAGACCTCTGAGGAAACCAAATGTGCAGATACCTTGATCTTGGACTTCTAGCTTGCAGAACTGTGAGGAAATAAATTTCTGTTGTTTAAGCTACCAATTCTGTTGTTTATTTGTTTTTTTATGGCTGCCCCAACAAACTAATACACTGGGCAAAAAGAAGATTGTGGGGAAAAAACTATGTAAAGATGACAGAAGATAAGCGCCTGGAGATTATTTTGTCAGAAGAGTATCTTGTCACCGAAGCCAAGGTAAGAGTGTTTCAACAAGTGGGAAGTAGTCAATAGTGCTGAACTCTGCTGAGAGGTAAAGATGAGAACTGAAAAACGTCTGGATTTAGTGAACTGGTCATTGATATCCTTAACATGGACTCTCTTGGTGGGGTGATAATATAGAAAGTTAATATTGTGAGGGTTAAGGAGTGGCAGGTGAAGAAATGAACACAGTTAATATGAACAACTCTTTGAGGTTTCAGTGTGACAAGGGAAATGAGGTTTTTGTTTTTTTTTTTTTTTTTTTTAATGGGAGAGACTTGATCCAGGTCTGGGACACTCTTCAAAGTAGAACTTTGGGGGATAAAGGAATGGCTGCTTAATTTCTGGCTGGTGAAGGCCCTTAGTTTTAAAGCAATCTTTGCTTCCTAAAATGAAATCTCAATTCAACTTTGCCTTATAACTAGTTCTTTTCCTGTCATGTCCTGGCATTTGGTTGCTTGGTTGTCTATGTTCAGTGTGGTTGTGAGTCTTCACCTTAATGCCATTGGCATTTTAATGAGAAGGTGGAGAAGCTTCAAAGGGCAATTGCTAGTCAGATACCATAAAAATGACAAGTTTGTTTCTGTCTTCTTGTTTCATATTTAAATACTTAAGCCATCTAGAGTTTATAAGATAGAAGTCTAATAGTTTTCCCAAACTGATAGCCAGTTATTCCCACACCATCTCAATAAATGAGTATCTACTAATTACTTTCTATAATATGATTGTCAAAGACCTTAATATCTAGGTAAGGGTTAAATATACCAATGAGTATAATAGGAGGTGCCAACAAATTAAGTGCCATAAACCCAATGGTCATTGGCAGCACTGAGAGATTACATCTTTGTGAGGATGTAGAAAGAGCCTTTTTCTGGATTTTTAAAGATTGGCTTTAAAGGGGATGATCGGGGCTAGGGAAGGGGTTTGTAGGAGTGAGGCAGTTCAGGGAGAGGCACCAGTATGAGTAAAGACCCAAGTGAGAGACTGCAGCAGCCTCTGGGAAGTAAAACGGTAGATGACGGTGGAAGTAATGCTAGAGTGAGTTTATACAGTCAGCCCTCCGTATCTGTGGGTTCCACATCTGTGGATTCAGCCAACTGTGGATCAAAAATATGTGGAAAAAACTGCATCTGCACTCAGCATGTATAGACTTTTTTATTCTTGTCATTATTTTCAAACAATACAGTATAACAACTACTTACATAACACTTACGTGGTATTAGGTACTATAAGTAATTTAGAGATGATAAAATATACAGGAGGATGTGTGTAGGCTGTATGCAAATACTATACCATTTTACGTCAGAGACTTGAGCATCCCTGGATTTTGGTATCCATGAGAGGTCCTAGAAGCCATCCCCCATGGATATCAGGGGACAACTGTACTTCAGTGAGTTGATGGCAAAATGCAGAAAACATACAGCCTAGAGAAAATTTAGGGCTTTGAAATGACTGAGTCAAGATGTAAAGAAGGTTAATTAACTTAATACAGTTTGGACTGATGAGACAAAAAAAGTAAAAAGTTATAGGCTTGATACAAGGTAAAGGGAAGTTTATTAAAAGTCAAGAAACTATGAGACACTGCATATATATATATATACATATATATACACACACACATATATAAATTTCAATAGATGTAAGTTCCCCACTGTCTCAAGCAGGGTTTTTAAACCAATGTTTGGGGCACATACTAATCCACAAAAGCTCATCAGTGAGTAAAATCATGTTTTGTCCTTTTGGCCCTCTCCTCAGAAGGGGGGGGATGGATGGCATCAAAGATACGGTATGGAAGAAACAGAACAAACTCTTGAGGTAAACAGAGTAGGTTCTTTCATTCTTCCTTCCCAGAGTGTACTATCTCTTTGGAAAAAAATGAACGGATTATAAAAGGACAGATTTCTGGAGATGTAGTAGGGTAATGTTCTTGACTCTAAAGAGTGAAGTGGTAGCAGACAAAACAGAGGGTGCCACTTAGTGGTAACCCCATGGTTAAGGGAGACTCTGCTACGTGGGTTTTCTGTTCCCCATGTGTGTTGTTTTTGCCCAGCTTACCAGGAGACAGAGGTTCTGGCCAGGGGCTCCATCCAGAGAAAAAGCTCCTAAGGCTGAAGCATGACTGACAGTGGAAGAGTATGGGGAAGAAACCCCTCAGTCCCCAAAAAACAACTGTACCCCTGAAAGGTCAGCTATGCTCCCTTTGGGAGTGAGTTCCCTGCTGTGATGCTGCCCTCAGATGTTCAGAAACATCCCTAGCTAGCCCAATGCACTCTGCTCTCAGAAATGAGTACAGCTTTCCAGAAAGGTCTACAGCTTTTGCACAGTGCCCAATCCAGTTATCTTTGCCTTTGAATTTTGGCTGCTTCTGAAAGGCATGTCAACTTACCTGTGTGTTAGGTTTCATTACATTCTCCTTTTCTGGAGTTCCAGTTCTGCTTCTAGTTGTAGAGGAGACTTAAGATGCAAGTCCAAAGGTTAAAGTTATTATAATAACCTACACATAAAGAGCTGGTAGGAAGAGTAGTTAAAAATCAATGCAAGAAGTTTTAGGAGGAAAAAAATAAGGAATCATAAATTTAAGGGTCTTAATAGATCTTCAGCATAGATGCTAAATTGTTGAACGGTGAGGATGTCGGGAAGTCGTCAAATAGAACAGTAAAACACAGGTGCTAAAGCTACCACCTTCCTTAGAAGGTCATGGTTCTGGTTCTGAACCCAGTAGCAGGGAATCCCTGCATCAAGGGCCCAGAACTGAGGCTTCGCAAGAGGCCTCAGCACTCTGGGTATTGAGGGCCTCAGAGCAGCACAAATTAGGCTGGTTGGGGATAGTCTCCCAAGACTGGGACTTCAACTCAAAAGTGTGAAAAATCACAACTTACAAGTCGTCTCCCCACAACTCCATTTCTGGTGGTTCTCAGTAATCATTCTGTGCTGGCGCTGTGCCAATTTCACAATTCCTTCATTTCCTGCAGCTGAATTGGATTTGGTGAGTAGAGGAAAGGAGATTCTGATTTTTCTAAAGTCACATTTGACAGGCGTCTAGGCCAATGTGTTTTCCTCTAGATCTCGAGCTGTACAAAAAGGGCAAGCAGCACTCCACTTGCCCGGCTCAAGAATCTCACTTGCCAGTCTGTACCCCAAGGCCTGCCAGTGGCTGAAGGTGCTTCCTTCTCCCAGAGCCACCCTGTTCTGTTACCTTTCATATCTCCTTAACCCATACAGCCTTTTCTTCTGTAAAGAAATCGGTCTGGAGGGGAAGAAAACTAGACATAGGGTAAAGAAAGCAATGAAACTATTAAAGATAGAAAATTTATTATTATACCAATAGCTATGCCAACTAGGGACAAAGAGCTTTCCCAAATAAGTTGTGCTTCCCTGTGTCACGGGTACCAGACCAGAGTGACCCAATCTCAGAGGCCCACCAGATCCCAAGTCCTTTTTAAAATACTCCATTACAGTAGCTCTGGGAAAATATCTTCTTAGCTGGCTGCTGAAGACTGTGGCCCAGGCCAATCATTAAGGCACCAGCTGTCTTGAGAAGGAAGCTGAGGACTGTGACTGAAGGACAGCAGCCTTGCTTCTAGGAAAGTAGTATCTGATAAGGATGGTCAAGGAAGAGGTATTTGATCACTTTAAAACCAACTTTACCAAAACTACTCGTTCTCTAGTTATTAAAATAACTGTTCCAGAAGTAGCATATTTTGATTCCCTTTTACTGTATCATAAATACTTCCAGCATTGTTAGTACTTAGTACTGCTATTATCGAGTACTAAAACTCTTTGGATACTGCTTGAACTGTGTAAGTATATAAAAGATGACTTCTCTATTAAGTTTTTATGATGACTTTAAATATCTTGAAGACTATCACTGAGTGAATTAATTCCAGTAAGTACGTAAGTAAAAACACCTAAGTAACAAATAGAGTTTCTGTTACGATTAGTGCACTTGAAGGTCAATTCAGCTGCTGCTTGTAATTTTGGACTCAGTATAGTAGTTCAAACAATGCTAACTTACACAGTAAGGAAGTCATTAGAATACTAGTCTAGTGACAGGAAATTATGACTTAATGGTTGAAACGAATTTCACATTGACTTTTTAAGAGTGTATCAAAAGGTTCGTTCAGACAGAGAGCCGCGCTCCACAGCTAGGGTGAGCGGAGGAGGCGCAGTGGCCGGCAGCCGAGCACTGCGTATGGAGCCAGCCGGCCAGCGCCAAGCAACCGCAAATGGCCACAGAAGTCCCCTGTGACGCGGTGGCGGCGTGTGGCCCGTGTGCAGGCGGCGGCGCAGGAGGAGCGAGGAGAGGCAGCTGGTTCGGGCGGGCAGCATCATGGACGAGAAGGTGTTCACCAAGGAGCTGGACCAGCGGATCGAGCAGCGGAACGAGTGCAAGCAGCTGTCCGCGTCCCAGGTCAAGAGCCCCTGCGAGAAGGCGAAAGAGATCCCGACAGAGGAATCCGACGCGCAGGAGGCTGGATGCCCAGTCACTGTCTGTGGAGACGTGCACGGGCAATTTCATGATCTGATGGAACTGTTTAGACTTGGTGGCAAATCACCAGATACAAATTACTTGTTTATGGGAGATTATGTTGACAGAGGACATTATTCAGTTGAAACAGCTACGCTGCTCTTAGCTCTTAAGGTTTGTTACCGTGAACGTGTCACCATTCTTTGAGGGAATTGTGAGAGCAGACAGATCACACAAGTTCACGGTTTCTATGATGAGTGTTTAAGAAAATATGGAAATGCAAATGTTTGGAAATATTTGATCCTTTTGACTATCTTCCTCTCACCGCCTTGGTGGATGAGCAGATCTTCTGTCTACATGGTGGCCTCTCTCTGTCCATAGATACACTGGATCACATCAGAGCACTTGGTCGCCTACAGTAAGTTCCCCATGAGGTCCAACGTGTGACTTGTGGTCAGATCCAGATGACCGTGGTGGCTGGGGTATATCTCCTCAAGGAGCTGGTTACACCTTTGGGCAAGATATTTCTGAGACATTTAATCATACCAATGGCCTCGCACTGCTGTCTAGAGCTCACCAGTTGGTGATGGAGGGATATAACTGGTGCCACGACTTGAATGTGGTAACGATTTTCAGTGCTCCAAACTATTGTTATCGTTGTGGTAACCAACCTGCAATCATGGAGCTTGATGATACTCTAAAATACTTTCTTGCAGTTTGACCCAGCATCCCATAGAGGCGAGCCATAAGTCACTCATCGTACTCCAGACTATTTCATGTCATGAAAATTTCAAGTTGTACAATATTGCCATGAACCATATATTGACCTAATGGAAATGGGAAGAGCAACTGTAACTCCAAAGTGTCAGAAAATAGTAAACATTCAAAAAACTTGTTTTCACACGGACCAAAAGATGTGCCATATAAAAATACAAAGCAGCCTCTTGTCATCGACAGCCGTGACCACTTCAGAATGAACCAGTTTATTGCCTGCGGAAGCGACACCGTTGGTCAAGAAACCAGTTTCTGGCATAGCGCTATTTGTAGTTACTTTTGCTTTCTCTGAGAGACTGCAGATAAGATGTAAACATCAATACCTCGTGAATACAATTTAACTTCCATTTAGCTATAGCTTTACTCAGCATGACTGTAGATAAGCATAGCAGCAAACAATCACTGGAGCTCAATGAACATTTTTAAAATTAAGTACCAAGGCCTCCCCTCTAACTTGTGAGTTCTGAAATAGTTTTGTTTATTTTCAGGGATACCGTTTAATTTAATTATATGATTTGTCTGCGCTCAGTTTATTCCCTTCTCAAATCTCCCATGTTGTTCTTTGTTACTGTCAGAACCTGGTGTGTTGTTTTGAACAGAACTCTGTTTCCCCCTCCTGTAAGATGATGCTACTGCACAAGAGCACCGCAGTGTTTTTCATAATAAACATGTGAACTAAGAACTAGGAAAAAAAAAAGGTTCAGAAATAAATAAAATAGTTCACTTGTTTATTTTAGTTAAGAGTGAAGTTCTCAGAACTAGGCCTTGGTCCACAGACCTGAAGGATCTCTAGAGTAGTGATGTGGAAAAGATTCAATATGTTACCAAGTGGCAAATGTTCAATTAAGTCTCCGCTTCATATCTTTTAACCTATCTGTTGGCATCCAGAAACGCTTGGGCGTATTTATCTCTTTGGCTGTATATATTGGACATATACAAGTTGTAAATACTTTGGTTCTTGTCTCATTGAAGGAAGAGCAGAGTGAAGAATGTGGCAGAAGACTTGGCCTTGTATTGAACAGTGGCAGCAGAAAATGCGACACATTTTCTCTCTGGAGTTGGGAGAACACATTATTAAGACCACAAAAGGATACATGTAAGTTGGGATGCCTCTTGCAGCCAAATGTTTCCGAATAAGTCGCTCAGTACCATACCAGTTAAAACCTTTTGTGGAATGTCCGATGCGTGGAAGATGAACACTTGCTATTAAAAAGAATAGATCATGTCATCTTTACTCATCAAAATCTGACTGAGTATAAAATATACACAGGAGAAAATAACTGACTGTCCCACTCAAGGCATACAATTACAATGTCAGAAATATTCTAGGGAGGGACTGTAATAAGGAAAAATTAAATTATTCTCAAGCACAAGGACCCACAGGCTCTGGAAGTAAGTAGGTACAATGGAAATAGAATATGATTTGTGGAGTCAAAATAAGCAGAGATTCTCTACAAGCTTTTCAATTCAACAAACTCTGAGACACACCAGGTTTGGAAACAAAACTTAACTTTTTTTGGCAGAGAACTATCTATTATTGTGGAGCTTCCTCACCTGTAAAACCATGATAAAAACACCAAGTGGATGGAGGAGGTCCACAGAGATAATGGATAGGGAGTGTTTGGAAAGGAAAAGAGGCTATAGAATGTGATTACTCACATTGATGTGGTTATACTCCTGGGGTTTGCCTGTACCATGCATATTGAATGGGGCCTTGACATTTCTCACCTCCCTGCAAAAGTCATACCAGGTGCCTAGAAACAAAAATTTACCTACTCCTGAGCACAGATGGAAGAGCTTACCTTTCCTTTTCTTTGCTGCTAAAAATATCTTCTTCAGGCCCTCTTCTAGGGCTGCCATCTTAATGCCGGACAGGACATTGGAGCGATCACGGTGCTGAGCCACGATCAAGGCCAACTAGGAAGAACAGTCATTAAATGACTCACGTGACAGGAGACACCACACTGTCAACTGAGTGACCTGCCTGTGGAGGGGACCCAGCCCTTTACGGGTCACTCGGGCTTTGGCTCCATCCTTTTGGATGCACTGTCTGAATAGCAATGCCCTACTAAATGTAGATGTCATGCCCCATCAAATTTCTCTTATTTTGTGGTGAATGTATATAGGCTTTTCTTCCTTTTTTTAGGATATGTTAAAATCAGAGTCCAAAACATTTGCTTTCTAGGGCTGGGCGCGGTGGCTCATGCCTGTAATCCTAGCACTCTGGGAGGCTGAAGAGGGAGGACTGCTTGAGCTCAGGAGTTTGAGAGCAGCCTGAGCAAGAACAAGACCCTGTCTCTAAAAAAAAAAAAAGAAAAAGAAAAAGAAAAAAAACCATTTGCTTTCTAAACGTTCTCAAGGGTAATTTCAGAATCATAGGCATAAAAAGAATTTGAGGTTCCTGTATTCCAGGCCTCTAACTAATGCTCGAGTCAGCTCCATGATGCCCAGGAGGAGTCATTCCATCTCTGCTCAAACAATTCCCGGGAGGACAAAATGCCTGGCTTCTCCTGCCTCATCCTAACTAAGTGGAGTAGAGCCAGAGAGTGTCCAGGGAGCTTCTGGGACTACAGGCGTGGTGCTCTACTCACTGTAAGCAATTTTCTAGAGTCACTGGACTCTAAGTT
>CAUYRT010012240.1:0-12487 GCA_963574885.1 Lepilemur ruficaudatus | reverse complement strand
GTGCTGAGGAGATTAGGGACAATCTGCTTTGCCCAGCCGGGACTCGGGTGCCGCTCTTGTCCTTACACAACCTTGGAACAGCCCACTCCCTCGTCTGTGCAGTCAGCTCCAGCTGACTAAGCAATTGCGAGCCCTGGGCTCTGTTGCTATTAGAGCCTTGGCCAGATCACCATAAACCATCTGCTGGCTTTCCCTGCATCCATCATTCTGCAAAGATCACGGTTCAATCTGTTCTACCACACTGAGGCCAAAGCTCCCTGATTGACAATGTTAGTCAATTCAAAAGTGAAGATCCTGCCAACAAATGGGTTCTGTCTTAGATCCTTTGTGCTCCCCTCTCCCAGCTTTACAAATAACATTGATAGTAGGCACCTGAGAGCCAGAGGCATGTTCTAGGTTCTCTAATGTGGCAGGAAACAGCTGGGCAGATGTCCGGACAATATTTTGTCATCCCTCTTGAATTTACCACTAGCCCACTGTGAAACGGGTGAAATCTGCCCTTCCTAGCTGTGCTAGAACACCCCTTAGCACCCTCAGAGCTTCCTCATCTTCCAGCCTCCGCCTTGGGACCCCCTGACTGCCTAGAACCACCGCTTGGAAAGTCTGTACAAAGGTCTCCCCGGCCAATCACCTGTCACATCAGGAAAGGTGGTCTCATGAGTAAGCTAGCCTAGACTTAAGGTTTTATACCATCTGGACACAGGCTCTTTAATAACCACTTCAAATCCAAAAGAATGAACCTGGTGGTACTTTTTCTAGCACCAGTGACAGGCTGCTGGGAGATATTTTGCACCAATCCCAATCCCAAGCATGCCTAGACTCAGCCTGCCTTCATTAGGGAGCCTTTGTAGTCTCACTCCTGTGAGATGATTTGATTAAGCTAGCCCTGAAAAATAACAAAATAAAAATAAATACAATCTGTGTGTGTGTTTTATTTGTCCCCTTCCATCTATCAGCTATTTCTTAAATCAAGGCACTTCTTTTGTTAATTGTATGAGTTAGAAAATGGGGTCCATGTTTGCAGTGGTGGAAATCCTAGAAGCTTACAGAACCAGTCGACCTATACCACACCACTATAACCACACACAGGCAACGCTTTCTATCAGAGTGAACCAGAAAAGCAGTGCACTGGGTCACTTGCCTTCAGACCAGTGGCTCTAAGTGTCATTCGATTGGTCTCCCATAACATGAATGTTCTCTACTGTGACCTACTCTCTATTTTTGTTTCGTGAATGAATCCCTTTGTTTATTCTGTTTAATACACATGAAACATCATTGGATTATTCTCTCATTAAATGCATCATTAGGCTCTCCCACTTATTCTGCAAATTATTCTTTTCAGTGGTATGTGGAAGCTGGCAGAATAAGTGATCTGTTGAGTATTTGTCCCGTTGCAGTGGCTTTTGAAGAAAAAAAAGCATGACAATTATGATAGCAATGTTTCTGGGTACTTAAGTCTGATGTCATAACTAATTTCAAAAGTTCTTAAAAATCACAGCCTCCTCTCATACCTCCTTGCCAGACTTTTTGGGTCTTGTTAAGAGTGCCTCTAAAATCATGAGAAGTATATTCAAAGTAATTTAAAAAAACAAACTTTACACTTTTGCAAAAATAGCCCACTGGGAATTATTGGTGTCGATTCCAAACCCTGACAGACTCTTGGTGTGAATTTCACCTGCCACTTATTAGTACCCAAGGGCTTGATACAGGGCAGCCTGGGAAATAAACAGACTTGTGGAAATATAATTAGAAGGGGACCCGTTGTCCCACGAGTATGATTTTATTTCCTCCTTGCTGTCTGTAGAATGGACCCCCAGCCTAAAGATGCTACCCATTAGAAGAAGCCCAACAAGCAATGGGCAAATGCACTCCTGTCTGTGACACAAAGCACCCTCATGCTGTTCACACTTATTGAGAAAAAACAAACCAACATGTCAACAACATGTATTACCAGGCGTATGAAGTTATGGGTGGAAGATTTCACCTTACAGGCTGTTATGTCACGTGATGACAGGTGCTTAAATGCATTATCTGTCCTATTAACCAGCCCTGCTGCGTGTGCTTCTCTCTGCATGTTTCCCTGGTGAGCCCTCAGAGGAGGTTTCTGTTCTTCCAGGTGTGAAACAAGCACAGTGATAATCTCACACATTAGGCATGTCATCGAGGATTGGCCTCACAGCCACATCACTGTCACTGTCTGTGTCTGTGTCAACTTTGCTTGCTGTGCCTGCAAGAGCCACATGGAAATCTGCAAGGGGGAATTTCTGTTTCTTTCTCTGTCTTCATCACAGTTTCTTTTCTTATTCCTGCTGCCGATTCTGTCTTTCTAGTTCTACTAACTTCCATCTGGCTGCCAATTCTGTCCCACAAAGCCAGATGGAATTACAACCTGACACTGTACAGTCTGAATGTGGGTTACCTACTTGTCCTATACATCCTATCTGTACTTTGATAAAATGAGAATCTTTGGACATGATAAAATGATTACTTTTTAGTGTTGCGTGTTAAAGGTCAAGAAAAAATATAGGAGGAAGAGTCTTATTCAGTTTCTTTTTTTAAAACTGTACATTTCCAATCAATCCAATGGGATTATATAGTAAATTTTCATAAGAAGTAATTTTGCATCGATTTTCTGTTAATTTGGGGAAAAAAATGGGGAGAAGGATAGTGCCACAATGTAGTGAATTAGCTCAGGCTTAACAAGTTCCTGCAATGACTGCTTTGCTAGGTAAATGATATTTTCACATACCTTAAGGATTAGAAAAACCCAGTGCTACAGGGACAAAATGGATCTGTCAAACAATGCCAACCCTGCCAGTAGTTTTCCTTGCTTTTATTTATGAAGGGAATTTGGCTTAGTATAATTTTGTGACAAATTTTTTAAACCTGGAATCATATTATTTCTCCCCCCAAAAATCACTGAGGGCCATGTGTGGTGGCTCACGCCTGTAATCCTAGCACTCTGGGAGGCCGAGGCAGGAGGATCACTCGAGGTCAGGAGTTCGAGACTAGCCTGAGCAAGACAGAGATTCCGTCTCTACTAAGAACAGAAAAATTAGCTGGGCGTGGTGGCACGTGCCTGTAGTCCCAGCTACTCCAGAAACTGAGGCAAGAGGATCACTTGAGCCCAGGAGTATGAGGTTGCAATGAGCTATGATGACAACACTGCTCTCTACCACGGGCAACAGAATGTGGCTCTGTCTCTTAAAAAAAAAAAAATCTTTGAGAAGGCTAGGTCCAGTGGTGTGCACCTGTAGTGCCAGCCACCCAGGAGGCTGAGGCAGGAGGATGTTTTAAGCCTAAGAGTTCAAGGCTGTAGTGGGCTACGATTGCACCTGTAAATAGCCACTGCACTCAGCCTGGGCAACATCTCTTAAAGAAAAAGTTTTTAAAAAAAATCTTTGAGAAGTAATATATTTAACAATGCAATGCTTAAAGGCAGTGTTTGGCTTCAGACTGACATATGTTCAAATCCTGGCTGTCATTCACCAGCTGTATGAGGCTGGACAGGTTCCTAAGCCTCAGTTTCCCCATCTGCAAGAGGAATGAGAAGATTTCTGTGAGGTTTAATGACATTGTGTATATGAAAGCGGTACAGCATAAATGGTGATGTGGAATTCCTCACTTAGGATCAGATCCAGGCACAGCTTACCAGTTAGGTGACTTTGGGAAAAGTATGTAACCTTTCTGAGCTTAGACAGTGCCATGATACATATATCACAGGGCTGCTGAAGAATTCAATGAGACTTTAGTACAGGGATCAGCACATTTTTCTTCTTTTTTTAATTTTTTTTTTTTTTTAGAGATGGGGTCTCACTATGTTGCCCAGGCAGGACCTGAACTGGACTCAAAGGATTCTCCCATTGCAGCCTCCTGAGTAGCTAGGATGACAGGTGTGCAAAATCACAGTCAACTAAACTTTTCTTTAAAAGCTAACATAGTAAATATTTTAGGCATTGTAGGCCATATGGTCTGTGCCACAACTACTCAACTCTGCCCTTGTTGCACAAAAGCAGCCACAGATAATATTTAAATGAATGGCATAGCTGTGTTCCAGTAAAATTTTACAAAGGCAGGTGGGTCAGATTTTATCTGTGAGCCATAGTTTGTCAGTTCCTGCTCTAGTAGGTGATCAATAAATGATAAAATCAAGAAATACAATTATTTTAATTAAGATAATAAAAGATGAAATATAAAGTGAAAGCATTAAAGATTCTAATCTCTCTTCAGACATTTGTAAGTTTTTCTGAAATTACTCCATGTTAGATTCTCAAATAAATTCTATGAACAATAGTGTAGGTCATTTCCTTCTGTCAATATCTTTTTTTTTAAGTTGTAATTTCTAGCCAAAAAAAAGAAAAATACACAACAACAAAGACAAAAAATACAAGCTTTCAAAACAATAAGCAAATCTAAATGTTTTTATTATAGGAATCAAATTTAAAAAAATTACAAAACTGAAAGGGAGAGGAAAATGATAAAAGATAAATTATGCACAATAGTGAAATTGGCTATACTCCCTAAAGACTCCAAAACTAGAGAAATCATCTGATATTAACTAGGCCATGAGAGAGAAAAGAAGAAAGTGTGACTATAAAATAACATATGGCAATATAGAAAGATTTCAATAAACTTGTAAACACGGTGAAGAAACAGCAAAAGAAGCCCATGAATTTGTAAAGAACAGAATTAATGGAGAATGCTCCATGGTGCACATAGAAAACAAAAGTCACAGGCAAATAGTGCAGCAACCAATAAGAATGGAAAAATAAATGGCAAGCTCAAAATAAAAGATTAAGAAGACTCAACTTAAGGATAATAGAGAAACTAAACAGATAAGGCTGTAATGGAAACTGCTGTGTGCAGACTGCTGTGTGCTAGTTGCCAACCTAACATCCACTCTCATGAAGACGAGAGAACCATCAGGAAGAAAGCCATATGCTAAGAATGGGAGAGCAGAAAAATTGAAGGAAACTGGGTGATTGATGAAAACCATGATTGATGACATCATGGAGCTGCTAGACCAGCCTGGGACGGTCTGTCTCTATGCTTCTTGGCACATGAGAAAAATAAACTGTATTTGATTATTTCACTTTAGTTCAGGTTCTCTCATATGCAGCTGAATATAATCCCTAACTGATGTTCACACCAGACATTATCAAATCTAGGATGCTGCAGATTGTAAGATGCCCCATTAAATTTACTAAGAAAGAAATATTACCAAGTATGCTATAGCACAATGCCAAGGTAGTCCTATTAGATGTGTGAATTGACCATACCTGGCTTTCTTGCTTTGAAATTTGTTCCATTCATTCTGAAGGATTTTGCCATTTCTTTGGCCATTCATTTCATCGCAGGGGGACGATATGCAATCCTTTTACACATATGTCAGTGACTAAACCAAATCCACTTGTGTGTATCTTCTTTCCTTAGTTCCCACAAAGCACTTGGCTTTTGCTTTTCAAGGCTACTGCACACTGTTGTGTGGTCTGTGCTTTGCACAAAAGCACCTGACTAAGTGGGGAAAACGAGAGCTAAAATCGAGCTTGAACTCTAATATTCTGGCATGTGTCTGCCACCAAAAGGAGAGATGGAAAACTTTGGCAACTCGTCTGCCTGGAGAGAGACCCTTTTTCTGATTTGCACAATGGTTCCATGTGCGGTGGCTACAGCCTTGGCCCTGAGAAAATGGTAGAGAAAAGGAAAGACGTGGCTCTTGACTTGATAGCTCTCGTCTTATGGGAAAGAAAGATCGCAAATAACGAAGTGTGATGATGGCTGTGAAGGAGAAGATGGAGGCTCAGGGAACATTAACAAAAGTGCCTAACAGTGGGGCGTCAGGAGAGGCTGCAACCTGCCTGGGGAAGGGCCATCGTGGGAGGAAGAGTGTGACAGGAAGAGAGAACTTCACGTGTGATGGCTCACAGGAATGAAAGGAACATGCTGCCGTGGAGGAAAGTGTGGCTTTATGAGGTCGGTGTGGACGTGGAGATTTAAAAATGGTGAGAAGACCATGTGTTGGCCAAATAAGATAGGGTTGTGGGGGCCATGATAAAGATTCTTAGACTTCATCCTGGGCATATGGAGACCCACTGAAGGATTTTAAGCAGAAGAATGGTATGACTAGATTTGTATTTCGGAAGACAACTGTGGAAGAGGGGATTGGAGGTGTTAGTTTAGGAATCTATTGCATAGTCCAGGTAGGATGTACTGGTGGTTTAGATTGGATTGGTAGCAGAGGGGCGGAGAAGAGTGAATGGATTTGAGAATTACTTAGAAAGTGCAACTGACATAATAATGTGAGACTGGCTTGTGTGGAGGGCAGGGTCTGGGGAAAAAAGGGGTGAGAGGAGTAAGATATCAGCCTGGCCGAAGATAAGAGGGAGAGGATAGATGGTCATGCCACTTACTGAACTACAGAAGAAGAGCAAGTATGGTCTAGGGATCAGATGATTCTGCTTTGTACGTGTTGAGCTGGGGGCCCCCTGCGATATCCAGGTGGAGACAGCTCTTTCCATCTCTCTTCACCCCCCAGCCCCTGGCACGTTCCTCTTACCTGCATTTCTCCTCTTCCGTGTTCTGTTTCTCTCCTGAGTCCAAGGCCTCCCAACCTCAGATCCTCAACTCTCATCAGAGGGAGCAAACAAAACATTTTTAAACACCATATAAATGAGATGGATTGACTATATAATACTCCCAGAGAAGACATTCCCGAGAAGACACTTAGCAAACTATTTCGTATCCGAATCTCAAACATCTGCAGTTGGATTACGTCCGCTGGTGAGGGGCCTCCCCAAAATGACAGTTGGGTGCTCACCTTGTATCTGTTGAGGAAAAATGGTCTCTGGTAGGATCTTTGTCAGAAGACAGCAAGAGAGTAGCTGAAAAACAAATTCCAACTTCTCTCCTTAGAGCCACCAGGGATTCCAATTACCCTGGCACACGTATCACAGCACAACCGAATTAAAGCCATGGTTTTTCCATGGTGTTTAGTGGTGGAACCCTTTTGTCCAAGGACAGGTTTCCTAGAAGTAGAACCTGAGATGGAGAATGTTGTGCCGATGATCTGCGGAGGGAGCACACGTGGAGAAGAGGGTGAGGGAAGTGGAGGGGGGGCGGGAAAGGCTGAGCAGGGTGTGGTCTCAGCTGGAGCCTCCCTGCAGCAGATCCCAGGGGTCCCTGAGCCCAACTGTGCTCCAGAATCTAACACCTTGGAGGCAAGGAGCAGCCTTCTCCACCTCATCAGCTGGTGATGGGGGCTGAGGGCTGCTGCATGAGGCTGTGATTTCTGCAGCGGGGAGTGGTGGGAAGCCCCATGCCCAGGGCAGTTCTCTGGAGCAAGAGGCATGTGTGGGGCATAAGCAGCCACCGCTCACAGCAGCCAGGGATGGGCAGGGAAGCCATGGCTTCCTTTAAACAATGCACGCATGCACACACACACACACTCTCTCTCTCTCTCTCTCTCTCTCTCTCTCTCTCTCTCTCTCTCTCTCTCTCTCTCTCTCTCTCTCTGTCTCTCTCTCTCTCTGCTGGTGGATGGCCCAGCCTATGCCTCGGCCCCTGAGGCAGCTTCACAGAAAACCTTTGGATTCCTCCCCACGCCCAGGAGGGGAGAAAATTCACCAGTTCCTATAAGACACCTGCAGGAGTAAGTATTATAGTAAACACTGTGTTTAAATAATTAATGCTTAAAAATGTTAGAAAAGTAAGCAAATTAGATAAGATCATCATCATCTCAAAAGGAAAATCATGAATTTAAAGCACACATTTAAAACTCTATGAAAGAAGGAAGAAAGAATAGCAAAAATAAGCATAAATTTTATAAAGAGATGCCAAAAAAGAGGACTAGATCAATTACTGGGCGCTTAGTGAAGATTTGCTGAATTGAACGGAACTGAATTGAATATTCCCCCAAACATCATATACTAGATGTTTAACTTTTAAAATTTTTATTAGAATACTTAAAACCTAAAGAGATAGACAACCCAAATGTGAAGGCAGCAGTTTTCACGGGTCGTCTGCTGCCTCCCATCTAATAAAATGATCTTCCAAGGAGATCCCTGAGAATTGCACAGTCACAGAGCACTTTAGCATGTTAAGGACCTGAGAAGTCTTGGAAAAAAAAAATCCATTTAAATATTTTTGAACTGATTTGTCCCATACTATATGGCGCCAGAACTCCTTCAAGTTAACTATTAATATGGTGTTATGGGCTGGGCGCGGTGGCTCATGCCTGCAATCCTAGCACTCTGGGAGGCCGAGGCGGGAGGATCACTCAAGGTCAGGAGTTCGAAACTAGCCTGAGCAAGAACAAGACCCTGTCTCTACTAAAAATAGAAAGGAATTAATTGGCCAACTAATAATATATAGCAAAAATTAGCTGGGCATGGTGGTGCATGCCTGTAGTCCCAGCTACTCGGGAGGCTGAGGCAAAAGGATTGCTTGAGCCCGGGAGTTTGAGGTTGCTGTGAGCTAGGCTGATGCCATGGCACTCTAGCCCGGGCAAAAGAGTGAGACTCTTAAATAAACATAAGAAAACATATAAAAATAAGCATAAAATGCTGTTATGCGTTGAACTGTGACCCCTCAAAATTCAGATGTTGAAGTCTTGACCCCCAGTACCTCAGAATAAGACCTTACTTGGAAACAGGATCTTTTTTGAGGTGATCAAGTTCAAAGCAGGTCATTAGGGTGGGTCCCATTCCAATATGACTGGTGCCCTTATAAGGAGGGGAAATTTGGATACAGATGCACAGAAGGAAGGCGGTGTGAAGAGATGCAGGGAGAAGATGGGCACCTATGAGCCAAGGATCCTTCCCTCTCAGCCTGCAGAAGGAACCAATCCTGCCCACACCTTCATTTTGGACTTCGAAACTCCAGAACAGTGAGGCAACACATTTCTCACGCTTACGCCACTCAGGCTGTGGCACTTTGTTGCTGCAGCAGCCCCAGAAGACTAATGCCAAGGAACACATTTGGGAGAAATACCAAGGAAGGGGTGGTATAGCCTGCATATTTGATTATTAAAAAAAGTAAGAGTTGCTGTCTCACTATTTGATTTCAAAGTGAAATAATAAAGTCATTATGAAATGATAAAAGGTACCTAAGAACACCAGAACATCATAAAAGGAAAAAATAGGCAGAAACAGAATTATAATTTGAAATGTCAGTGTTCCACATGACAAATCAGGAGAATCTAGATTTAATGAAGAAAGTGTGGAGTTGATTAGTATAATAAATTAGGTGAGGGTAGTGGGGCCTCCTGAGGCCCTGTGGCCTCGAGGCTCTGCAATATAAAGTAAAAAAAAAAAAAAAAAAAAAATTAGGTAGAATTAACAGACACGAAGAATCATAGCAGAAGTTAATGTATTTTTTCCAGTGAATGGGTCATCAAAAATATCAATCAAATAATGCACGAAAAAAATTCTTCAATGAAGAAAAAAAGAGACAGATTCTATATACCATATTACTAAAATAAAAAAGGATGCAATTTGAAATAAAGAACAATATCAACATTCATGAAAGTTTTTAACTAAACTCTTAAATAATAACCTACATCAGAGAAGAAATCTACAACATAGCCCCAATATATTCTAAAAAATGTATTCATATTACATAATGTACACATATGGTCAACAATATATAAAGTGCATATGGCTTACACATAATTATGTAAATATATACAAGTAAATGCACCAAAATAACCACGGTTGTCTTAGGGTTGTGGCACTGAGCCACAATTTGTCTTATTTTATAACTTTTCTAAATTACCTGTTTTTTAAAAAGGAAGAAAGGCATCAAGAGAAAGTAAGAAAAGGAGAACTAATAAAGCAAGCATACATAAAGTGGGAAAACTGCCAAATCATTAACAGGAGGCTCTCTGACAATTTTTAAAAGTCTTAATCATTGAAATAAAAGGAAAACCCAAATTATTAATATTCAATATAAGAAAAACTATTATAATTCAAACCACAATTTTTTTTATTTCACTGAAATAGAGAAATATTATTTTCAATTATATGTTAAAACACTTGAGGCAGGGTGGGGTGGCTCATGCCTGTAATCCTAGCACTCTGGGAGGCTGAGAATTTGAGACCAGCCTGAGCAAGAGCAAGATCCCATCTCTACAAAAACAGAAAAATCAGCTGGGCATGGTGGCACACACCTGTAGTGCCAGCTACTCAAGAGGCTGAGGCGGGAGGAGCTCTCAAGCCCAGGAGTTTGAGGTTGCAGTGAGCTGTGATGGTGCCACTGCCCTCTACCCCAGGCGACGGGAACAAGACCCTATCTCTAAAAAAAACAAACAATAAAAAAAAAACCACACTTGATAACCAAAATGAAATGCAAGAGCTTTCAAAAATATAAAATACAAAAGCTAACAAAACAAGCAGAAAAACAGACTTCATTCCCTTAAGCAGCTTCCCCAAGAACATCTCATGAGATCTTCTAAGACCTTCTTTAAAAAGTGCTCTATAGGCACCAATTACCTTGGTTATTACACCCTTGAGTGAAAAATTAACAGATGATTTATTATAATAGACATATTATAGCAGCGGGGAGGGGGGAAGTTAACAGAAAGAAATAAAAATTAGCCAGGTGTGGTGGTGTGCACCTATAGTCCCAGCTACTTGGGAGGCTGAGGCAGGAGGACACTTGAGCCCAGGAGTTTGAGGCTGCAGTGAGCTATTTTGGTGCCACTGCACTCTAGCCTGGGTGACAGGGCAAGACCCTGGAAAGAAAGAGAGAAAGTAGAAAGGAAGGAAGGAAGGAAATAAAAGAAAGGAGGGGAGAAGCCCTTGGCCCTGCTGAATTTGCAGATCTTTCAAATAACAAATAATTTCAAGTAACAAATAACATGTTGATTGCTTAAAAAATTTGAAAAAGACAATCTGTTCTGCAACTGATTTTATAAGTTAAATATGGATTTGTTTCCCGAGGCTAAGACCAATATAAAAAAAGAAAATTATCAGTACAGATGCAAAGGAAGAAAGGGGGAATGGAGGAAAAGCAGACAGGAAGGAGGGACAGAGGAAAAAAAAAGAGAATATAAAAGGAAGAAAAGAAAAAAATGAAATCATTCCAAGCACTTAAAAAACAAATAATCACTGATGACCAAGTAAGGTTTTATTCCAGGAATGCAAGGTTAATATAACACATAAAACATTATCAAGATGATTCATCATATTAACAAGACAGAGTAAAAATCATATAATTAAATGAGCGGATATAAAGTATTTGATTAAATCCAAAATATTTTCTTGATTAAAACTCTAGGAATTCTTCTTTCCTTTTTTTTCTTTTTTCTTTATTTTTTCCTCAGTTCTGAAAACCAACAAAAATCTTCTTTCTTAATATGATAAAGAGTATGTATTTAAAACTGATAGCAACTATCACATTTAGCACAGAACATTAGAACATCAGAAATGTCAAACTTCCCTTTGTCATTAATCCTACTAAATATTGTACCGGAAAAGGTGTCCATCATTATTTTTTGTCCATCAATATTTAAAATAAAATCAAAGAGATGCACACATAGAAGGAAAAAATTATATGTCACTTTTTACAAAATATTATAAATGAGTTTCACAAAAAAGCAGGCTCTAAGGAAGATTTATCCATTTTAATTGACTTGCCATATATTAGTGACATACCATAAAAAACAACCAGTGAAATGAAGTAGATATTTGTTCTAGAAACCAGCAAATGATGAAAACCAAGAAAAGAGTACAAATTGGGAAAGGAGCCACTATTTAATTAACATTATTGGGATAACTAGATATCAATATCAAGAATTATGTGAATTACTACCATTACTATACAATGAAATAAAACTTATTTTAAAAATTAGGAGCTATAAGAGAGTTTTACAGCAATGGAGGGTTGATAGTAACTGTTGTCAATCAAAGATAAGATATCAAAGAAGATACCTTGAGAAAATATAGTATGAGAAAATGTAGCAAAACAATACATACAAAATTCATAGGCTTGCCATCAATTATGGAAATCAAAATTTAAATAACCCTAGGACCCACTTTTTAGATTAGTTTGTTGAAGTAAACTAAAATGGAGCCCAGGCCTGAAGAATCCCTGAGCAGATAAAGCCAGTTAAGGCCTCATGAGTGACCTTAACCTTGCTCCATCTGCTAACATAAGCCAAACTTAACTTGAGCCATTTCGTGTAAATATTTATATTAAAGAAAAACCGAACTTAAACTGAACCAATCAGAAGTGGCCAACAAGCTTATCATTCTATAACTAGGGACTTTCCAGCAGGAGAGACCAAATAAGGCAACTTTATAAACAACAAATCAAATATTTTCTTTGTGTTACTTCTTAATTCACTTTATTTTTATTTATTTATTTTTTTATTGGGGGAAAACTACAAAGCATTTACAGTACAATGTTTACAGTCACAATTTGTAGTGAGCTGATTTCCCAAAATATATTACCACTCAAGTTGACTTATCTTGTTACATTCAAAAACCTA
>CAUYRT010012239.1:0-35609 GCA_963574885.1 Lepilemur ruficaudatus | reverse complement strand
GCATTTACAGTACAATGTTTACAGTCACAATTTGTAGTGAGCTGATTTCCCAAAATATATTACCACTCAAGTTGACTTATCTTGTTACATTCAAAAACCTACTCTGTCAAAGTAGTCCATAGAGTACATACATAGGGCTCCCACTGTATCTACGTACAACCAACACTCCATTTTAAGTGTACAATTAAATGATTTTCAGTGAATTTACCGAGGTGTACAGTTAATCACATGACTCAGTTTTTGAGGAATTCCTTTCCCCTATTGAGACCCCTAATTCTGCTCCCCAACTACTTTTCAAGCATATCCCACCCCTCCACAGTGACCCCCCACGTCGCTCAGACTTGGGTCTACTCCCCACCCCCCCAATTCCCCAGTGTTCGCTCCCACCCTTTGAGCACCATAGTGTTAATCAGTCAATACCAATTTGATGGTGAGTGCAAGTGGAACCCATTCTTCGGGTCTTGTGTCACCTCACTTTGAATAATGGGCTCAAGCTTGACTCATGACTTTTGATTTAAGCATCTGGAAGAATCAATTTTATTTTGGGAGAAACTCTGTGTTACCTTTGGTGAAAAAAGGAAACGTACATGAGGCCTTGGCAAGAAGACCTATTTCATAAATCTATAAAATAAATGAAGCTCTTTGGAGACATTAACTCTTCTGTAACCTCTTTTGACAAGTTTGGAAAGTATTTATTATGAGATGGAGCCAATTCCAAAGTGAAGCTCAGAGAATTTTCATTCCTGAGCTCCTGGAACACAGTCATGGTTAGTGATACTCATCTATGATTATGACTCAGAAGCAGGAAGTGACATTGGACATATTTTGGTCCCAAACAATGCTTGAGGGGAGGGAGGAGGCTAGAGGCATAAACCCTGTGTGGGTTTCCCTGTGTCTTTACCTACGTGATTATCATCTTTCCTTCTGAGTCCAGAAGTTCAACTGTTATTGAAATGAAAGATCTGTGTAAGTATCATTTGCGTTTTTGGCATCAGAGATGCTAATTTCATTTGTGGTTCTATTAAACTCAATCAAAGTGCATTAACAATATCATAAAAGTTTTGCTTTTAAACAGTGCATTAGGGAATCATAGCAGAAACAGTACTACACATGCCATCAGAAGTCCAGGCTCTAGTTTCAGATTTTCTCTTTCTATCCATATGACTTTCAGCAAGTGTCACTTAACTTCTTCAAGTCTAATGTCCTTAGTAATGAAATCGGGATGATAATACCTGTTAGTAATAATAATAGCACACCAGCCCTCACCGAGCACTCACTCTGCTCCAGGCACTGCTTCACATGGGTTAGTTCTCAATCCCTTTGATGTGGTGTGATTGTTATGCATTGTATGGATGAGGAAATCCAAGTTTATAGAGATTATCTGCCATACCTAGGAGAGGAAGTAGTGGAGCTGGGATTTGAATCCAAGACTTTCGGAGTCTATTACTGAGCTCCTAACCACTGTTTTAAATGTTGCACATAATAAACTAAAATTCTTGATGTAAACTTCCAGTGTTATCAAGTACTAAGTTGTTCTTGACTGAAAGTAATTCTTGAATGTCACTTGTCTCCAGCCTCCTTCCTTTTCCCTCTAAATCTGGGACATGTCTCCTACTCAAACTGGGTGAGAATTCCACGGATTGTTGCTTTTCCCTCTGCTTTTCCAAGTACCAAAGGGCCACTGAGTCTGAGCAGCATATGAAACATGACATTCCTGAGACGACCCAAGAAGAGGGTCCTTGAAGCATCATCAACATGGCACAAAAGTATCATTACAAAAGTAGCATACGTGTGTGTGTATATGTATGCATGTATGTATGTATACATGAAATGAAACAGCAATATGTTTACTTAGAAATGAGAAATTTAAAAAGCACAGGATAAGCAAAAAAATAAAAATCATACATATTACTACTGCAGCTTAGAAGTTCCCAGCCAGCTTTTTGCTAAATACCAATATTTTTAAACAAAATGAGATCATACATATAGTTTGAGCTGACATAATTATTCACATTTGAGGCAGACATGGAGTATCATGGGAGAACAGATGAGGGGCCAACAAAAAGTTCGATTTTTACATCTGATTATTTTCCTCTTTTATTTACCATCTTTCCCACGTCCTATCCACTTTTCTCCTTCCTTCAATCCATAATTTTATTAATTTTCCTTTTTAAAACAAAGGAATATAGTTTATTAATAGATAACAGCCAATCTACATGATTCACTAGACAGCACAAAAGAGACACTAGCTAGTTAGACAATTCATGTGGTCCAAGTAGCAGCCAGTTAGCTCAGTTTCTTAAATCTCAGAACCAGGTCTTCCTCATGAGTATTTGTAACATTTACACAAAGGCCATTGCTTTAGCTCCAGCTTCCAGTCCTAGAATTGTGTGTTCTTGGCCACAGGCAGACCCAACAAGAGAGCAGGAATGACTCACGGCAATGCACCAACACTACTGGAGCATCTCTCACCACGAGTTCCACTACATGGGCGGGAGCAATGTGACCACATTGTGAAAGATGATGAAGCACATCTCAGTTGGATTCTGCCCAATGTAGGTCTTACACACCTCTTTGAAATCTCAATGAGTTAATTAAACTCTTTAGAGACATTAAATAAACCCAATAATTGCCAATTACCACTTTCTGTCAGTGTTTCCTAAGATTGGGAAGAGTTAGTTTTTTTTTTTTTAAATAACACCAGATTTAGATAAATGTTTGTCAATGTTCTTGAGAAGAAATGATCAACAGATTGTACAAATTAGCTGATTTTCTTTCTATCAGGTGATTTAAGCAAGCTTGTACTTTAGATGGAACATTGCTCAGGATGGAAAGTTTTATCATTGTCAGACGTAGTGTTCGTAGCAATTGGTGGATTTAGACTAGATTTCCTATGACTACCTGAGTGAAATAGGCAAGTTTCTGAGTTCCTGAGTGAAGGGGGAATGGAGCTCTTACTAATTCCTGAGTGGAGCTAAGGCATTTGTGAATAAAAGATGTTAATATGGAGAATGAAGATATTCCTGAGATTAGGAATGAGAGGATGAACAACCCCTTCTGGATAGGATTGCCAGATTTAGAAAATAAAAATATGGGACTCACACAATATTTGAGATATATTTATGGTTTATCTACAATATAAATTTAACTGAGTTTCCTATATTTTATCTGGTAACTCTACTTCTCAGTGATGAATCAGATCAACAAACTAGTAGGGACATGAAAAACTGCGATTTCCTGGAGTCTTCAAATATGTTTAAGCAAAACCCTTCCCCAGCTTCTTCAACTGTTCTTTATAAATCACCATTTTTTCTCAAGTGGGTAGCTCATCTTTCTGAATATTTCCGACTGGGGGGTTGTTGGGAAGCTATGTTCTGGAGAAGGTCTTTCCTCAGAAAAAAATAAATCACCACTTAAATTCCCTGACTAGAGTGATTCTGGAAAATGGGTGAAGAGAAAGGGGTGAAGGTGTTGGGAGGTTGAGACAGTTGGCTGGCTAGATGCACTCTGGATTGGGGTCCTGGTTCAGCTCAAATCTTTGGACTTGGAACTCCATATCCAGAAGTCATAGTGTTCCCAGAAGAGGTTTCCAACAAGGTGGGAGTCTAATGGAAGCTACGCAGACAACCTGAGCCAAGAAAGAAAGGCCACTCCAGAAAGCCAGGAATGATGTTTCCTCACTCTCTGGGCTTGGAGTGGGCCTTGCTCAAACTCCAGGGCACTGTGGGTGGATTTGAAGATCAGGACTTGGCCCTGAAAGCATGACAGTAGGAGTTCTGTTCCTCCACAGGACCTCACTCAGGGTGACTGGGACTAGGTAAATCCTGACCCACAGAAATCTTTTTTCCTAACAAACTAACAGGTCCATAATAAGGCTGGCTTTTCTGGATAGAGGGAAACTAAGGCATGGAACCAGGTTTAAGGATTTTGCAGTGAATGGGATAGCCTACTTGTTTTCTTTGTAACTACTTTTGCTATCTTTTTTTCTTATTAATTTTTAAATTAATAAATAATTTTTCCTTGTTTTAATAGGTTAAATCATTCAGAAGTTAAAAAAATTAATACTTTTCCCCCCTACTTCCTACTAGAGTCTATTTTTCTGAGGTCCTCATGTTAACAACTTCTTATACAGATGCTCCTCAACTTACAATTGGGCTACCTCCAGACAAATCCATTGTAAATTGAAAATATTGTTAAATCAAAAATTCTCTTAGTACACCTTACCTACAGAAGAACATAACAGCTTAGCTTAGTCTACCTTAAATGTGCTCAGAACAATTACATTAACCTAAAGTTGGGCAAAATTATCTAATATTAAGACTATTTTATAATAAAGTGTCAAATATCTCATGTAATTTGTTGAATACTGTACTGAAAGTGAAAAACAGACAAGTTTTGCACCATCATAAAGTCAAAGAATCGCTAGTCAAAACATCATAAGTTGGATATGGTCTGTATTTCCTTTCTCATTTTTCTCTACACTCATGCAAACATAAAAACATGAAGGTGTATGTACATATACATATACGTGTATATGTTTATATATGTGAGTATAAATATATGTATACACACATAAGTACAAGAAATATGTATAAGGTTTTTGGAGGAAATGGTATACATTTTTCAAAAAGTAGAATTACTAATTATATATTATTCTATAACTTCCTTTATCAAATATCATAGATAGTCCTTTGGTCAGTGAAGATTAAACTCATTCTTTTTAACATCTTTAAAATAATCCATTATGTGGATATATGAAATTTATTCAAATGGATCCTCTATTAATGGGACTTCATTTTTTCCCCCTTTTCTTCCATCAAAAACTAGGGTGCATTAATATTTTAAACAATCCTATATATATGTGATTCTTAATTCTATAGAAAGGAGTTGAAATAATAAGATTGCTGGGTCAAAAGACATGTGCATCTTAAAATTTGAATAGATCTCACACAATTGCTTTCCAAAAAGTTTGTAGCAATTCACACTCTTCTTCCCTGCTTATACACGGGGGAGCTTATTTCCTTGGATCCTCATCAGCATTGATTGTTTTTGTCAATCTGTTGGATGGAAAAATGGTATTTCATCTTAATTTGTATTTCTCTAACCATCTATGAAATTGAATGTATTTTCATTGCTTTTTTGGCTTCTGGAAATTCATTTTTCTAAATTACGTATTCATATTCTTTACCCTTTTTTATTGACTCATCTTTTTTCAATTAATTTTTATTTATTTATTATAGGTTTCCTTTCTTTTTTAATTTAATTTAATTTGAGAATATTTATTTTTTATCTTCATTTTTATTATATTTTCCAAATTTTAATCTTTTTTATTTCACAAAATTTATGGGGTACAAGTATTTTTTTTTTTTTTTTGAGACAGAGTCTTGCTCTGTTTCCTGGGTGAAAGTGCTGTGGCATCAGCCTAGCTCACAGCAAATCTCCTGCCTCAGCCTCCCAAGTAGCTGAGCCACTACGCCCGGCTAATTTTTTTCTATTTTTAGTCGCCTGGCTAATTTCTTTGTATTTTTGGTAGAGATGGAGTCTTACTCTTGCTGGGTCTGGTCTTGAACTCCTGACCTCAAGCGATTCTCCAGCCTCAGACTCCCAGAGTGCTAAGATTACAGGTGTGAGCCACTTCACCTGGCCACTAGTGTTTTTGTTACATGGATGAATTGTATCATGCTGAAGTCAAGGCTTTCAGTGCATGCATCACCAGAATAGTGTACATTGTACCTGATAGGCAGATTTTTATTCCTTCCCCCTCCCTCTCCGCCTTCTTAGTTTGCAATGTCCATTGCACCACTTTATGACCATATATATATTCCTCATTTAGCTCCTACTTAAATGTGAGAACATATGATATTTGTTTTTCCATTCCTGAGATACTTCACTTAGGATAATGTTCTCCAGTTCCATCCAAGTTGCTGTAAAACACATTATTTCATTACTTTCTATAGTTGAGTAGTACTCAATGGTATGTACATACCACATTTTCTTTATGTACTCATCAGTTGATGGGCACTTAAGTTGATTCCATATCTTTGCAATTATGAATTGTGCTGAGATAAACATTTTGGACCAGGTGTCTTTTTTATAAAATGATTTCTTTTCCTTTGGGTAGATATCTAGCAGGGAGATTGCTGGATCAAATAGAAGGTCTACTTTTAGTTGTCTGAGGAATCTCCTTACTGCTTTCCATAGCAGTTGTACAAGTTTACATTCCTAGCAACAGTATACAAGCATTCCCTTTTCTCTGTGTCTGCACAAACATCTATTGTTTTTTGACTTTTTAATAATGGTGATTCTGACAGGGGTAAAGTGATAGCTCCTTGTTTTAATTTGCATTTCCTTTATAATTAGAGATGTTGAGCATTTTTTCCTAGTTTTTTTTTTTTTTGCCTATGTCTATCTTCTTTTGAGAAAAATCTGTTCGTGTGTTTTGCCTACTTTTTGATGGAGTTATTTATTTCTTGCTGATCTGTTTGGGTTCTTTGTAGATTCTGGCTATTAGCCTCTTGGCAGATGTATAGTTTGCAAATATTTTCTCCCATTGTGTAGATTGTCTATTTACTCTGTTTATTATTTTCTTAACTATGCAGAAACTTTTTAGTTTAATTAAGTCCTATTTATTTATTTTTATTGCTGTTGTATTTGCTTTGGGGGTCTTACTCATAAATTCTTTGCTTTGGTCAATGTCTAGAAAAGTTTTTCCTAAGTTTTCTTCTAGAATTTTTATGGTTTCTTTTCTTACATTTAAGTCTTTAATCCACATTGAGTTAGTTTTTGCACATGGTGAGAGACAGGGATCCAGTTTCATTCCTCTGCATGTGGCTCTCCAGTTTTCCCAGCATCATTTATCAAATAGGGGATCATTTCCCCAGTGTACATTTTGTCCGCTTTATCAAAAATCAATTGGTTTTTGCTATACTGTTTTATTTCTAGGTTGTCTGTTTTGTTTCATTGGTCAATGTACATACCTTTATATTAGTACCATGCTGTTTTGATTACTATAGCTTTGTAGTGTAATTTGAAATCAAATAATGTGATGCAGATTTGTTCTTTTTTCTTAGGATTACTTTGGTTATTTGTTCTCCTTTTTGGGACTATATGAAGTTTAGGATTAATTTTTTTAGATCTGTGAAAAATGACATTTGTATTTTGGTGGGTCAATGATGAAGTTAAGATAGAAATAAAAAGATTTTTAGAACTGAATGACAAAGATGACGCAAGCTTCCAAAACCTATGTGTAACAGAGAAAGCAGTGCTAAGGGGGAAGTTCATAGCCTTAAATGCTTACATCAAAAAGACAGAAAGATCACAAATTAACAACCTAATGTTACACCTAAGGGAACTAGAAAAAGAAAAACAAACCAAACCCAAAGTCAGCAGAAGAAATGAAATAACAAAGCTTAGAGAAGAACTAAATGAAATGGAAGCCAAAAAAATAATAAAAAAAATCAATGAAACAAAAAGTCATTTTTTTAAAAGATAAACAAAATCTGTAGAACACTAGCTAGATAAACCAGAAATGGAAGAGAAAGGACTCAAACAAGCTCAATCTGATATGAGAAAGGAGACAATACAACAGACACCACAGAAATAGATTTACTTACATGAAAACTTTTTGTTTTGCTGACATAAAATGATTAACTTCAATTTTATGTGGATAATCTAAACACATGTCTATCTCCTGTCTGTCTCTTGCAATCACAATATACATGGAGAGTCCATTCACTTTATTGTGAGGAAGGAGAATATATACATTATTTTATTTTAGTTTTTTTTAGCAAAATGGTATTTATTTTGGGCATCTGGGTGCAGATGGGTAGAGGCAAAAAAACATCCACACTGAGGGAGGGGAAAGCCTTGGGTTTTATAGATGGTTTCTCAGTGGGGAGTGAGTACCTGGGCCAGAACAGCCGCTGCAATAAATTTTTTTTTCTATTTCAGGAAAATATGAGAATACAAACATTTTGGTTACATTTTATATCTTTGCCTCTCCCTACCAAGGGTTAGAGGTATGCCCCTCCCCTCCACAATGCTTACCGCATCCCTAAGATATATATACATTATTGATTCTCTTCATTAACCAAACAAATTGGGGAGGTTGTCAGGATAAGGGTCCTCACCAAAGAAGGATGGAAGTGAATCTCCTGAAGGACTGAAGTGGATCACTTCAGTCACGGGTGCACATGTTGAAGGTCCTGGTTAACAAGAGACTGGGGCGGTCCATGGTTATTTTTCCAGTTTATTTCTAGCTCTCATGAACATGCATCTCAAAACGGTAACATTTCCAGGGTGAAAACAAGCAGTCTACAATGTCCTCTTTTCCCTCAGGTATAGTACAGCTATTAATATTTTGAAAATACCGTTTTGAAAATACAGACGCTCCTGCAGTGATAAAGTAGGTCAATTTGCTAAATGGGCACCTCTTTGTTGTGGCTTAGAGATCTGAGCCTGGTTTCTGGGAAACCAGGCAATGTGGAAGTGAAAGAGATTTTGTGCCCGACGTGTTTAGCCACCACCAAGCTGCCAAACACAAAGAGTACTGCCTGTTTAAAGGAGAAAGGAGAAGTCCAAGACTGCAGTCAGTCGCGCAGTCATCTGTGGATTCCTGTGTTCCTGTCCTTGTCCACTCTTTTGTGGGTTGTTGAGAGCTGGTTTGCTGGCACAAACAAACAAACCAATGATGTGAGTCATGCTTTGTCTCATAGCTGCCTTTTCCCTGCTCTGGGAGGGCTCAGATTTAGCCTTCTGCCAAGAAGTACTCACTAGGGCCTGTCTACACAGCGAATTCCTGCTGGGAGAAGTGGCCATGCTGTGGAACTGTTTCATTATAAGATTTTTCTCCTGCTCTTGCAAAGCCAGATGGACCCATGGATGCTTGAGTAGCCAAGGTTCTAATATACTTTCTTAATTACTGTAATGAGGTGAGCAAAATGACAAACCATTTGGGACTCCTGGGGAAATGTTTTGCAAACCTACACAACAACCCCTGAAGTTAATAAAAAATATTCAGATTGTCAAAAATCCTGATTTAAGTGAAGGAAGCCTTGCAATCGCCTTGATGATTAATCACTGGTAAGTCCTCCTAGGTTTCAAGTTGTTCTGGGGGTCTTGGCACATGTAAACTAGTCAGGAAAGAATATTAGTGGAGTATCTGCTAAATGCAAGCCTCTGCTCTAGAGGGGTTGGGTTAAGGATACGTGCAGTACGGTTATGGTAGTATGTTGGGAAAGGATGGAAATGACAAGGCATCAGAGAAACAAAGGATGTGGTTCCCCTCTTTAAAGGAAAATTGAACAATGATGAAATGAGCTAAAGACATTTTTGAGGAAATCTAAGTGGAAATGCATCCAGTGCATACGCTATGGGCATACATATTTGAAAGATTGGTTTGCTGTATAATATAGGATCACCTGCATGAGTCCAGATTGGTCAGGGAAGACACCCCAAGAATGTGAAGAGGTGGAAGGAGAACATTTCCGTCATGGGGGTGGGTTGTGTGGGCAGGCCAGAAGTGTGCATAAAGGGGTAACTGGCTATTAGTGAGGGGACAGGGATGGGGAAGGTGGGACATCTTCCAGTGAGAGTGATTCTGAATGGTGATGCCTAATACTTCTGTTGCTGCTGTTCAAAGTTACCACTGGTCTCCTTCTAATCATCTGTTCAGCTTGCCTGCGGTGCCTCATTGAAGTAATAATAGCCAGTAGTCACTGGGCACCTATCATGTGCCACATGCTGCTCAAATACTGTGTGAGAGTCATCTCATTTGACCTCCAGAGAAACACTGGGTGTTGCTAGGTTTATTATCATCATTCTCATGTTATAGATAAAGAATATATCTCTTAGGATGAGTCAGGTTATGACACACAACAAACGATTCTCAGATCTCAGTGGTTTAAAATGTGAATGTTACCATGTCAAACATGGGGTGGTAAATAGGACTTTGCTCACTGAAGTCGTGCAGGGACCCAGGCTGACAGAGGTTCCATCATGAGCTATGTTTCCATGCTCTCTAGTGAAGAAAAAGGGAATCTGATGAACTGACTCTGAAAGTTTTCACTTGGAGGCGATGCAAGGCATTTCTGCTCACATTTCATCAGACAAAGCAAGTCATATGGCTATGCCTAACTTCAGAGGGAGCAGGGAAGGGAAATTCCAGCATGTAACTGGGAGGAGAGGAGAAGAGAAGAGGAATATTTGTGAGCGGCCTTAATAACTAACTACAAGGAACTGAGGCACAAAGAGGGGAGGTACTTGACTAAGGTTTCCCAGCTAGTTTGGTTCCATAGCCCTTTTCTCCACAGAAACTACATTTTGCTTTACAGACAAAGTAGGGGGAAATAAGAGAGGATGGCTGGTGGGGAAGACTATGATTAGGGATGAGATTCACTCCTCAATCTCTTGCTCTCTGCGTCTAGATTGCAGCGACCAGAGTGGAATCATTGAGAAGATCATTTCACAGTATATCTTCAGCCAGGGGTTGGGAAAGGAGAGGGAGGAAGAGAGAGAAAGTGTAGAAGAATGCTGAGATTGCATTTAGAGTGACTCAACTTAGTTGTCAGAAATGCTGTGGATGTGTTGTCCTTTGGGGGAGAGTTGAGAGTATTGGAAAACAGTTATTTGAAAATAGCAAATGGACTTGGCCACAGTTGGCTTCCCTTGATCCTTAAGATGTTGGAAAAATTAAGAAGACTATTCTGCTGCTTGTTTCCTGTTGTCATCTTAGTGCCTGAGTTAGAATTGCCATGAGGAGATTCAACCAATGCTGGGTCTAGGCTAGAGGAAACCATTTATGGGAGTGAAGAGAGCGTCTGAGAGAAAGGCCTCCAGAGAGAAACAAATGCTTGGAGAAAGGGAATGGAGAATGTGAGCAAGGGGACAAGTGGGTGGGGTGAGGGAGAAAGCGGGGGAGAGAGAGAGTGAATATGAAATAAGCCCACCCACGTTCATATTTTCTATTCCAAGAAAATCAAATTTCTGGGATATAGAATCAAAAATAAAAACATCCTCTATAAAGAGGCTGTTAAATCAGCAGACCCAGCCAAGAATTTGAGCCCTTCTGTGATCTTCTCTGCCTTGTTGGGGCTGGCAAACTCTTTCTCTGGAGCACATGGTGTCAGTCAGGCTTCCGCCATGCGGCTGAAGCTCAGGGGCCTGGGGAAGCCCATCTAGGGAATCTCAGCCCTGCCTGTATTTTTTGAGTGAGGCTCATGCGGTTGCCTATGAGCTGAGGTCCCTGGGCCCTCTGGCATCTAACATCACGTCAAAAATAGCACTTGCTTTTTAATTGATGAGGGTGAAGAACTATTCTCTGTCCCAAAGTTTGAGAATTTGTTATAAGTGGGAATTTGGAGCTGGGTCCCTTTCAAGTATGATATATTAAAACATAAATTTTAAATCAGGCACAGTGGCTCACACCTATAATCCTAGCACTCTGGGAGGCCAAGGCAGGAGGATCGTTTAAGGAGTCAGAGACCACTAAGCAAAAGCGAGACCCTGTCTCTACCAAAAATAGAAAAATTAGCCGGGCATAGTGGCTAGTCCCAGCTACTTAGGAGGCTGAGGCAGGAGGATCTCTTGAGCCCAAGAGTTTGAGGCCGCAGTGAGCTGTGGTGACCTCCACTGCATTCTAGCCTGTGTGATAGAGGGAGACTCTGTCTCAAAAAACAAAACAAAGCAAAACATAAATTTCAAGGCCAAATTTATACTATACTATATGGGTAGTATTGCTAAATTTAGCAAGCAAAATGAAAAAAATTAATTAAAATAACAAAGACCTATTTGCTATGCTATAGTCAGATTTTATACAACTAACTTTTAATTTCTTGGCATTACATTACATAGATATGGTCAGAATGATCATATTTCTATACTTTTTTTTAGCACAAATCTGATTTATTTTGGGGGATTTCTTTTGGCTTTGAGTTTTTTATTTTTCATTTATCATTATATGTACATAACAGTTGTATATGTTTATGGGGTGCATGTGATGTTTTGCATACAATGTGTAATAATCAAATTGGGGCAATTGGGGTATCCATACATTTTAAAAAATAAAATTTTTTCTTAAGACACACTGAATGCTAGGCTGTGTCCAGTGACATCATCCTTAGTGTTTAAAATTTGGAAATTCAAATAGCCACACACTGTGTCTGTCTCTTCACCAGTGCAGCTGCATTTTTCCTGTGGATTGTCTGTCTCTCGTGGTCTCACATCGGGCCCATGAACGACACAGCTTTTCCCCAAAGAAAGCCTTCACCACTTGGATTCATACCATCAGCCTCCAAAAGGGCCTAATTTCTGTCTAGTGTCCAGTCGTGGAAGCATCTGCCTTGAACATTCTCTAAGCCACAGTTACATTAAACGGAAAGCACTCCTTTCCTCCTCTCTGTCCGTCACCCTGCACTGCGCTGCGTCCCCCTTCTCGCTGCGACGGTTCTCTGAGTCAGCTCGTCAGGGGCCTCGCGGAGGGCGGGCAGTCACCCGCGCCGCGGGCTCGGAGCGACAGGTGCCTCCTGGGCCCCGTCGCCTTAGACCGCGCCGTCACTGAGAGGGAACGTGCGCGCCACCCCGCTCCCTGCGCCCTCACAGACGCTTTGGAAACGCTTGGAAACCTGCGGGCTCCTCACACGTCTCCGCACACAAGCTTCGGCGCTGGCCGTGCAGCGACGCGGGGCTGGGCGGCAAGGACGCGGCGCCCGGGCGGCCCGGGGCTCTGGACTCTGCGCCCTCCGCTCGGACCGCGCCCGTGCGGCGCCTGGCTCGGCGGCGTCGCCGGTAGCCCGCGCCCTGCGTGGGACGCAGGACGTTTGTGGCCGGAGCCTGGTGGTTAGATTGCGAGTGTGAGGATCCACGAGGCCCAATCCCAGCGAGGACAGTGACAAGGCGTGGCCTCGGTGGGTCGTGTGCGGAGGCTCAAACGTCGCAGCTCCGTTTTTTGTCTGTCACCCCTTAGATAGATCTCAAAACAGCCACATCCACCATCCCCACTTGTGCTTCCCTCCCCAACAAAGACAAACACCATGGAAAAATTAAATAATAATAGTAATGGGAAAATGATACTCTAATGATCAGACATCAAAGTGAATTGTAGGCACTTAGAACAACTTTGCTTCATGTGCTTTTAATACATTTTATATACCGCACAGCAATTTACTGGAATGTGGATTTTAACATACTATCTACGGTATTGGCAAGATAAGAATTATTGAGTTGAATGTTGGTTCACTAAAGACCCTGGAACCCATTTATAGTGTCGACTGTATAGGAGCGGAGCTAACACCCTCTTTATGGGCACGTTTGAGCGGAATTGTGCTTTTACTGTATGTAGTTGTTATGTTTCAGGTGACTTGATTTCACCAGTAGCTTTGCCAAATTGTTGCAATAACGGGATTCTACTGTATTTCTATTTTAGTACCACAATTTCTTGCATCGAAGTTTATTTGAAAAAAGGAACCAACAAAAAAAAAAAAGGAAGTTCAGCCAAATTCAATTTATTAAGGATTTAAATTATAATCCAGCATGAGGATTATCCCAAACTTTTGCTTCTCTCCCTCATCTTCAGTGTTTCCCATCTTAAGGCAAGTTCTTGCATAGTAGCACACCCCCCATGAAGAGTCAATGGGATGTAAGTAATTAATTTCTTGTGGAAAATGCTGCTGAGATGATTTTATAGTGTGTGTGTGTGTGTGTGTGTGTGTGTGTGTGTGTGTGTGCCAGGAGAGTGATGGTTGGGAGGTTTTGGTAATATTTGCTAATACCTACATATTTAAATTACCTAGACCGTAAGACCTCTCCTTCATACTTATGTAGAACAGATCATTAAAAGATTGCTATATTTTATCCATAATGTACTTTTCAAAGCTAAACTATTAAGGTTGGAAATAATCCATCTGCCTGCTATGAATAACACCATGTGTGGAGAACAGGCACAAATACTGACGTAATTGTGGGAATGAAGTTATCTACAGAGATAGCCTGGTACTTTGGAGAGCATGAAGCTTCTAGAAAGATGAGCAAAAGTGAAAGAGTCTATTATTATTATTATTATTTCAGGGTATTATGAGGGCACAAATATTTTGGTTACATTTTATGTCTTTGCCTCACCCAAGCGAGGGTTAGAGGCATGCCCTTCCCCTCCACAATGCTTACTGTGTCCTTTAGTAGGGAAGAGTCTTATTTTGAATAAAGAAAATCTTAACTCGTGAGAGTGAAATTAGTGTATGGAGCCAAATCCTGAACAATCCATAGTTTCTTTATTTTCTCTTTGATGACATTGTGACTTCCTAACTAAAAAGAAAAAAAAATTCCAGTTAAAGACCAAAGTATTTGGTCAATCCTTTAAACCATTTGTTTTCATTATTTTATACATCAGCATATTTGTTTGAATTCTCCATTTGTCTTTACAATACCTACCTGGGAAAAAGTATATTTAACCAGAAGAGATGGAAGCCATTGGGCATTATACAAAAACTTTAAAATACAACTAATTGAACCCTGTTATTCACTTTACCAGTAATTTTGGTTTCACTTTTTCAACAAAGTTTTAGCTAGGTTTTGGGGCTAGGTGGACTCTCTCTTTTTGATGATGCAAAGTGGCATGTGTACAAGAACACTCTGAATCTGGGCCCACTGGCTACAAAGGGCTTGACTGAACCAGCACCTCCAACTGTGGGGAAAATCTGCCCAGCCTCTCATTTGGCACGGAGGAGACCAAACCATTGGTGGGCAGTGTGATTTGTTCTCACTCTCCAGCTGGCCACGCGGTGCTGTTATTGACACTCCCGTGGTCAGACTTGTCTTCCAAGCACTCGCCTTCCACTCCTCACTGAGACCTCAGCTGGGGCTCCTTCAACCCAGTAAACAGGGAAGTGGATTGGATAGCTGTTAAAAAAGAGTGCATTTTAGTGGAAAAATGAGGTATTTTCCATTGTGGTAGGGTGCCTTTTTTTCAATCATAAAATTGCTCAAAAGAGGAAGCAAAAAGAGGAACATGTATTCATTTGTTTTAACTCGAGTTCGTAAAATGAGTTCTTGAGAAAGCTAGCAGGCATCTATTTCGAAGAATGATGACTTCTTTTTGACATCCAAACATCGAATCACTTCCAGTGTATGAATCGCCCTGTGATGATCTGAATTTATAAATATGACTATAGATCACCAACTAGCAGTTATATGTGGAGTTTCAATATGACCACATACAAAAGAGAAAGAAAGACAATACGACTATTCAAAATGACAGGATCAGAGACTGTTAAGGGTAAGATGAGACCTCTGCTTTGGTGACCAGCTAACTGATACTAGGAAGGTATTGTTCTAGCAGGTAAGTGGCCCTGAGATATTTCCAAGCGTGGCACTTCTTATTAACCCTATAGCCCAGAATTGCATGTGGATATACATTTTGGAGTACAGTCATGTAAGAGTATAGAATCAAACTTGTTATTCAGAGAGACTCTCCCTGTTTCCAGTCCTCTGTAATTGAGGAACTATTTTGTCTATTGATTATAAATCACAACTGTTCCACACAGAGAGGAGAGCTAAGGTTTGGGCTACAAAATGTTGAAAACCACTGCATAGAAGCCACCTACAACATCCAACCACAAACTTGCCACCAGCAATGGCAGAGAAGGCGGAAGGGAAGCAGATGTAGTTGCTGCTCTATTGGAAATTACGGTACCAACAAGACTTTAAGTGAGGTAAGCGGTAGGCACGTGGGTGTTTGTTATGCCATCCCTGAAGTTCTGTTCTCAGCCCTCCCAGACCTGGCTGGAGACCGGTTTTTCTTTCTGTGCTAGCTATTCTAGCTGACAATGATTATGGCGGTATCAACAACAACATTGCAGAAGCTGTTTGAAATGTGAGCACTTTTCCCACCTGAACTTTTTGCCTGGTAGATTTCAATCTTTTCCTTTTCCCTAGCAGATTCTTCTCTGAGTGTGAGTCTAAAGAGAGAGAGCCAAGGCTATCTAGATTGTCTAGAGTAAGGAAGCACAGTGGGGCACTCCTTTAAAAAGCTGGAAATGACTACAAATAGCATTGGGAATCCACTCATGAGTCGGTTGTCCATGACGGTAATTTTCCAGGATTGTGTGCAGGAAACTTTGAAGGAAAGTTGACTCATCAGATGCACCAAAGGTCAGCTTACTCTAGAAATGAACTTGTCATGAGCATGCATGCAGGGTAAATAACATATATGGAATCCTTTTCATGTGCTAGATTCTTTTTCACCTTGTTAAATACAAAAAACATTTCAAAGAAGGTATTGTTATCAATGAGAACATAAGAATGAGTAGCAACCTGTGTTCACCTATATACACTGAGCACGTGGCACACTGTATTTCTTTATTATTTAATAACTATTATCATTATGGATAGAGAAACCCAGGTTTAGAGAGATTAAATACTCTGCTGAGTTCACCTAGACAGATAATGGCAGAACAGGGAATTATCCCTGGCATTGTGTGTGGATTTTGTGCCATGACAGAGGCTCAGTAGCCCAGAATCCCCTTCCATGTGTTGACCCAGGTCGGGATTAGGCAGAAGAGAAGAGAAATTTGCATGGGATTTGGAAGGTGGAAGTGAAGCAGCCGCCATTATGCTCAGAGGTGAACTAAGGGTGCCAGGCACCATGACCATGACAGCTTAGATGTTGTCACTGACCTGCTGGTTCACCTTGTTGGCCAAGGGGGATGGGGGATGCAACGGCTTGGGTCCACAGCTTCTCAAGAGTCCTGAGCCAGAACTGGACCCTTGTGCAGCTTAGTGGCAAAGGGCACCTATCTTTTGTGCAAGTTATCTGTACTGTTGAGGCTGGAGGCTGTGAGAGCCAGACATGGGTTCCAGTTTGTCCTTTGTCTCCCTGTTGCATGTCCAGCTTGTCTTCCTGGTTGCTGGACTTACCAGCCTAGAGTGACTTCAGAGCTACTACCAAATGCAGAAGCAACAGCCTCCCATAGACTTCTTTATAAGTTGTCACAGTCGTGTCCAGTATAACCTCTATACTAAATCCTTTATTTCAGATCACTTATGATGGGTCTGCCTCTCTTATCAAACTTTCCAGGATATTGCACTCACTGGGAGAACCTGGGAGTGAGGGGACCAGCTGGTTTTAGTGGGATTGGGACCCTCTGGCTTCCTCAATCAGATGCTCATAGAACAAAGTGGGGGGATATACCTGATGCAAAACAGAAAATTAGCAAGTCATTTCCATGTTTTCATTTAGCCTATCAGATTATAGAGCTAGTAATTTCATGGCCAACTATATGTTTAAAATGGGCCAAAAATAAGTTGATGAAAAAACATTTCTGTGGCCATTTGTGGACAATATAAAAATGACACTCTCCTGATCTCCCAATCAATGTTTTTCAATATCTTAGTCACAGCCTACATTTGCGTGTCAAACATCTGTGTGGAAAATGAAAATATGCTCTGTCAAGACCTAGATGAAATATCTGGAGGATGGTATTTTTCCACTTTTCATTCATGTGGTGTCATGCAGATCCAGGCATCAACACATGTCTCTTTTCCCTTAACTTAAAAAAAAATATTATTTTATTTTTCAGTGCGCCTTTTCTGGAAAATAATTTTGCAAGGTGCAAGGTATTGAGATGAAGTGCTGAAATCTTGGCTGCAGGAAAAGCTAAGCATAACTAACCAACACTTACTTCAACCCCAAGTGCAACACTTCTGAGGCTTACCCTTTGCCATTTAGCACGTTCCTTTTGCTGTCTGCTTGCACACTACAGACTCTGGGACTTTCCTGGGTTTCTCTACCTTCTGCTTTTGGGGTAATGTTGGTTTAACCAATATTAAGCCAAGAAGAACAACATTAGAAAGACCCAATTTTCTTACATGAGAGCAAGAGAGGTTTATATAACCTGTTGCTTCACTTTATTTCTAGGAGCCTTCTCTAGCTGTAGAAAGAATGTGTGCTCAGCCCCCCTCCCTCCGCCAGTATGTCTGTACCTCCACCCACCTCACTTCAATGTGTCGCCGTCTGTCTTGGGTCAGATCATATGCTCATGCTGATGGCCCTTCTTTGTTCTCTGGTGATTAGAGTTGCCAATATACAACAAATCTTTTATATAAGTGTGTCCCATGCAACATCTGGGACATTCTTATACAAACAATTGCTTGTTTGCCTAAAATTTAAATGTAACTGGGCATCCTGTATTTTATTTGCTAAATCTGGCAACCTTAGTGCGTATACTTCTGGCATCTCAAAACCTCCAAGGCTCTTGTCTTCCAAATCCTGTACGTTGACAGAACCTTCAGTAATAAGCCAACCTTTAGACATCAGATCTCCTTGAGCAATGTGTTTGCCTTTGAGCACTTGAATCGGTTGTTTAGTTCTGCCACGAAAACAAGACATTAATGGGGCATTTGATATAAACCTTATTTTCCTGAGTGCTTTGGCTGCAGAGCTAAAGAGTGTGGAACACCCTACCAGCAACATCCACCTTTCTGAAGCGCAGTGCTTACTCACAAACCTAACAAGTAGCTTGAGCTCTTTCTGAGTTACACAGCTTTTCTTCTATTTCCTTCTTTCTCTTCCAAGTTGCTAGTCCTCTTTTCCTACAAAAGTTATGATTTTTCTCTCTTCAAATCTCAACTGGGATGAACATTTGCACATCCAGATTTTGCAACTGAGAAATTGCCATCTGACCAATCCATGATAGGCCCTCCTAGACTGTAGTGTGGATTCTTATTACTCAGCTCACACGGCATTGACAGAGAGGGATTCAGGGGTGATTTGGGAAATAATTGTACAGAGGAAGATATGGCTAAGATTTATAAATACTTCTTGAAATTAGTTTGAAATAACATTTACTGTGCTTTTCCACATTCTAAAACTGACATGTTTATTGTAGAAAAAATGCAAAATAAACAAAAGAACAAAAAAAATCACTCATAAACCCGACATCCAAAGATAACCACTGTTGATATTTTTGGTGTACATTTCTAATATTTTTCTATAAATATATAAGTTGTTTGAATAAAAGTACCACGTAACACAGAAACACTTTGAAACTTTTTAAAATTATTCAACCATGGGTTGTAAACATTTTTTCAGTGTGAATTATACATGTATATCAATAATTCTCAATGTTTTGGGGATTGCAGATCTCATTTAAGAAAGTGAAGTGAGCTATGAATACTTGTTCCAAGAAAACTACTTATAGAGGCACCCAGAGAATTCTGTTATGATTTCAGGCCCTTCAAATGCATCTGTAGATCCTACCGGTAAAGAAGTCCTGTCCTAACACATCACAACTGACTTGAATTAGTACCTGCACATGGGACATTCTGAGGATCTCAATAAGAATTTATTTTATATAAGCTAATGGGGCAATCAGACATTTGCTACTTTGGGACCTCAAGTACTACGTTTTTTGTTTTTGTTTTCTTAGAATCTAGGTTTAGAGCATGGCAAAGAGTAAACATGAGCAAATTTGTACATTGTCCTATTCGTATGTGAGTTCTGAAGACTGTTGAGTTGCTGGGTCTTCCCTTTATTCCAAGCCAACAGTGGTCATGAGCAAGAAACCTAGTTTGGATTTCACAAGAACTTTATCACAAGTCTCATGTTTCCTGTAAGAAAGCTGAATCTGCCGGCACACTTACTGCGAGCAAGGCTGTAAACTCTGCTCTCAGCAGAAGACTTGTGCTGCAGATAAAAAATTAATTCTCAGTGGAATACAAAGTCAATCCGTTAATTCCTGAATGCTAAATACATTGATTTTCTCCTGTCCCGTGGCTATTTTTCTCTTGCATGTAACGTTCAGTTTATCTCTATTGTTAGAAGATGAGGCAACTTGGGAAAGCACTAGAAGGTACAGTCCTTTAAATGAAGATTGTTTGGTCCTGTGGTTCCCTGTGCAGGTCTGGCCTCGGAGAGGACTATACGAGCATCTACAGCCCATACAGCGCAGGAACATGGCTGTTAAAAGATTATTAACTACAGGAACTGTGGGTACTAATCATCAGGCATTTTTTATGTGATGGCCCTTGGGCTAGGCGATTTACCTAAATTACTTTAAATTCTCACCACTCTAAAAAGTTGGAATCATTTTTCTCTTCTGTGGTTCCAAGCCAATAGCAGTCTCAAGCAAGAAGCCGAGTTTGGATTTCACAAGAGCTTTTGTCACAAGTCTTCAGAGGCAGTGCTGCAGAATAGTTAAGAGCACAGACTGGCGTTGCACAATCTAGTTTCATACTTCTTGGCTTCGTGACCTTGGGAGAGTTACTTAATCTCCTTGTGCCTCATTTCTCCCATCTGTTAAATGGGGATAAAACATGGATTTGATCCTCTATCCCGGGGAAGTCTACTGCCTGAATCAGTCTAACCAGATTGTAAAGGTCTCTTTGATTCTTTCCTCCCCCTTCCTTCTCTGTAGAGCTCCCTTTTCCCCACCCCCTATTAGCCAGATCTCCCCTCCCCTTGCCTCTTCACAACTTGACTTGCAGCTTCCAGTTTCCAGGCTGCAGAACGCCTGTTTTCATGGGTGCAAAGAATGCTATGAAAGAGAGACACAAGATGTCATGGAAATCTCACAAAGCCTATGGAACACAGAACCATTTTCTAATAGATGACTATCTGGAATTGTAACTGGTTGAAAGAAATATTTGGTGGCAAATTCCTTCTTAGTACTCCCCAAAACACAAAATATGGGAAGTGGCTACCTACTTTTCCTAAATTAATTGGGCTTTGATGTGGGTCTGGGAGAGCTACAGACTTCCATGTCATATCTTAATAACATTTGGACTAACTTGTCATATTTGGGCCCAGCCAGCAGGGAAGACAAGCCTCATCTCTCCCTGCGTAAGCCCACAGCCACCCTTGCACATTGATAACTATCCCTTTATTTTCCCTTTATGTAGCGGGTAGGAGGAGAATAAGATAGAATTGTAATTGTAAACATCTGGTTTTTACTTTATGATTAGGTCATGTTAAAGATTTTGGGAAGCCTTCCATCAGTCTCAGTTAATATCTTTCCAATTACGTTTGCCTTGACATTTGCCCTGGGCCCTGTAACTTCTCATTACAACTTCCGGAGCTATCCCATACACTTCGGGCTTGGTGAGAAGTTCACCAGGGAGGCAGGGATTGCTGCTGCTACTGCTCAGTCAAGGGGAAAGGCAGCCAGCAGTTCTGAGGGGCTGGGGAGAGATTGCCCAGACATGGAGAAGAAAGAGAGCTTGGGCATTCTTTTGCCTTATACTTTGGCTTTATTTTACCTAAGAGTTCAATGACCAAGACGTCAGTGAAAATCTTCATAGCCTTGAGGGACTCTTTTCTGAATTAGAGACACAGCTGATGGTTGGAAGCCTGTTGTTTGAGAGAAAGAATCGTTTGATTAGCAATACCACTAGCCTATCTACAATACTCTGGACGTTAGTCCAGTTATTGAAAGTCTAGACCTGAAATGAAGGAAAAGTGTATGAACTAAACACACTGATTGCTTTCGTTCAGCAGGTGTTTTGTTGTTGTCTGAGCAACTTCTAAATATTCAGCTCATCGTAAAATGATGTGCAGATACAGTGGTACATGAGACATTGTCTCCTTTTGCAAAATCCATATGATTTAGTTGGTTTTTTGAGAATGCCATGCTGTTGAACAAGTTTTACTGACTTCTTTGTGTTTTATGAACTTTCCAGGACATCAACCTGGATGTGTTTTAATATAGGTAAATATGGTATAGGTTACCATTTAATATAGGTAAATTTAATATAGGTAATTTTAATATAGGTAAATTTTAATATAGGTAAATAATGATGTCATCAGTACTCCCTGTAGTGCCAAAAATAGCTCCTTCAAAGAGGTTAGAAAAGGGACAGGATGTCGTGGCTGAGGATACTGGTAAGTCTCCTGTGGTGGTTCTGAAACAGGCTATTAGAGGCAGGGCAGCCAAGAAGCAGCGGTGGAGAGAGGGGCTGAGGGATCTGCCGGGCGGAGGCAAGACGGACACCTTCGCGCTGCTCTCCAACAGCCGCCAGCAGCAGCAGAGCCTTTCTTGTTTCCTTTCCTTTTATTCCTTTCTTTCTTTTTAACGCTTTCAAAAATTATACCAAACACAAAATAAAAAGCTCCTTCAAGAGACATCTTTGTGGATTATTTAGAATATAGGCTTCATTTTCTGTACTCCTTATAATTTTATGTAAATGTTTTATACGACACTTTACCACCCAACTAAATCGCATGGTTTTAGCAAAAAGAGACAATGTCTTTCTTTCTTTCTTTTTAATGGTTGCACTCAAAACAAGTGTCCTTTCTTAAGGTGAAAAATAAGAGAAAGAAAGAAAATCTTGAGGTTAGAGGATAAAAAAGCCCACATTCTTGCGGGTGAAAAAGGATACCAAAAACTCGTTTATCTGGAAAGAGATTTTTGAAATTAATTTTTGGTGCCACACTGAGGTAAATCTTGTGAAACTGGACCTGCCCTGGCAGCAAACCTGCCCTCTGAGGAACGCTGGGAAGTCATGTTTGGGTTTGCTGGGCCCTGCTGCTGTGCCCCATTCTAAGTTCAGTGGTCTTGCGTTTGGATGATGAACATGAGGGCCTTTGCAGTTTGCGTAAGAATTTTTCCTTCCAGAATTGGGTACATAGGACTCTACAGATGGCAAGAGGTCAGATGTCTCTTTCAGAGGTTGATGTTAGTACAATGCCAGGTGTGTTAGTTCTCCAGAGAAACAGAACATTTATGTATACATAATATTTTATACATATGAAATATATTTATATATAGTGAGAGAGATTGATTTATATCTATGTTTACATACATATAATTTATAAATATAAATCACATTATACATATTTACTAGTTTAATTATATAAATATATGTAAATATAATAACATCTATTTGCGTATTTATAGAAAGAGAGAGAGACTGATTTATTTTAAGATTTTAAGGAATTGGCTCATGCCAACAATTGTTGGGGTTGGCAAGTCTGAAATCTGCAGAGCTGGAGGCCCAGTGAGAGCTGACATTGCAGTCCCCACTCTGAGGATAGTCTGGAGGCAAAATCCCTTCCTTTTTGGGGAACCTCAGTCTTTTCTCTTAATGCCCTCAATGTATTGGATGAGGATTGGTGGAGCACGACTCAAAGGAAGCCCACAGGACGCAGCTGTATACTTCTTCACTTCATCCCACTGCATATTCCAGCCTCTCCTGGAGCTAGTTTGCTCAGCTTTTCCAGTTGTTCTGCAGAAGGAGAGCTCGTGATGGACTTTTTCTCAGTTTCTCCATCTGGTATATCTCCTCCTTATTCTTGCCTGTTGTGGTTTCAGATTCCTCCCAGAGTTGGAATTTCAGGTGAGTAAGAGACAGGAAAGGGCTTACTCATGGGGGCTAGTGCTGTGTGGATTTGGTTCTGTTGGTCTTTGGACTTTGTGGATAAGCTAAGCTGGTTCAACTTTAGACATTAATTATTCACTTGCGATTAGTGCAATTGAAGATTTAACCCTCAGGCATTACTACCAATTCTTCCCTCCCCTATTTCTCATAGTTATATTCAATCTTTGGTTAATTCAATAGCCATGTTTATGTAATATTGTTTATGCTGGGTCAAATAGCTTACTATAATCTTTCCTTACTACTACTACTACTATTTCTCCTCCTCCTCCTCCTCCTCCTTCTTCTTCCACCTCTTCTTCCTCCCACTTTTAGCCACCATTCTGGTGTTAAAAATTGCTTGTTTTAAAATTTTCTTTCTGTTTGTCATCACCTATCATGTATCTATCATGACTTTCTTCTTAAATGCTCCAACAGGTCTATCAAACTTCTATCAATAATTTTTACAAACACTCAAATTCATTAATGAATCAATGTATAAGTTTTTAATTTTTTCCCCTGGAGACCTTCTTTCCAGGGCCCTCTTCCTTCTATTCCATGTCATCTAATTCTGGAATCTTTTGTCTACTTGCAGTAGGCTTCCCTCTGTGTCGGCTGCACAGTTGACATCACTGGCCTCTTTTAGCCATCATCCCAGCAATTCGCATTTCTTGCCTGCCTTAGATATTCTGTTTCTTAGAGTATAGAGAATCCCCCTCCTGGATTCCTCCCTTGTTTTATTGGAGAAACATTCTCCAGCAGAGTGCCTATGAATTATTAATATACAGTATAAACATCAATTTTATTACTATATATTTTTAAATTGTTTGCCTGGACATATCATTTTAGGTTGAAAATCCCTCAAATTCTGAAGCTATTGCCCTCTGTCTTGTCTTCTGACACTCAGGGTTGCTATTAAGAAGTCAGATACCAATCTAATTTCCAATCGAATAGTTCCCAAAGATTATCATCTGGAAACATTTAGGATTTTCTCTTTTTGCCTGATGTTCTGAACTTTTGCAGTGATGTTCTTGGATGGTCATTTTTTTTTCATTCATTTACTGGGCTCTTTGTGAATTTTTCAATGTGGATACTCAGAACTGCAGTTTGCATATTATTTCTTTGGCAATTTAATACATTCTATCTTCTCTATTCTCTTTGAAAATACTATTGGTTGGATGTTGACCCTCCTGAATTAATCTTCTAGTTGATTTATCATTTATTCCCTATTTTCTGTCTCTTTATGTCTTGGTTTTACTTCTAGAAGAGTTTTTTTTACATTGTTATTCCACCATTCTACTCAGTGTTCTGTTTCTTCTGTAATAAATTTTTATTTTCAGGGGTTCTTTCTTGTTCTTTGAATATTCATTTTTATGTAATATCTGCTTTTTAATGAATATAGTATTCTTTCTTATCTATCTGAAATATTAATAATAGCTTTTCCAGACTTTTTTCTGCTCCCTGCTTTATCTATGTTTCTTAATTCCACACTGAAGATTGAATTAAATTCTTCTCCATGTGCATTTGTCCTGGGCCTGGGATAAAGGTGTAATGATTACCCAAAGCATGTTCTTTTCATGGAAGATCACTGGACTGCAAAAGACCAAGACCCAGAGCACATTTAAGCCATCTACTCACATTATATCTGCTCATGTTCTTTTGGCCAAAGAAAGTGATATGGCCAAGCCCAAAGGCAGGTAGACAGGGAAGTAGACAGCAATTAGTAGTTTGCTGAACAAATGATAGCACACATGTACATGTGCACATGCACACACACTTACACATGTACAACTCATAAAACATATATATGCTCAGGATTAAATGTGTTTTGTTTGGCAGATTTTGGCTGTAAGTATTGCTTACATGGTTTGTAAAAGGACCAGAGAGAGTAACAATTTCTGGGTTTTAATTTTTGTGGTGGTGAGGTTATTCTTTATCAATGTTTGGGAAATGGTGCAATTGGGTATCCCTTCTCATTGTTTATCCAGAATTCTATACTCCATTTGCTTTCAGAAAACAATTTCTCTTAAGCTGGATTCTGATCTACTGTTATATCTAAGTGTTCATTGAATTTATTGAAGAACACAAGAATTGAGTAAGTGTTCATTGAATTTCCATTACTGAGCAGTACCATTTTCCTTCAACAAATATGACTTGAAGCCAATGAACACATTCATTTACGGGAAGAAACCCCACCAGGGCTATTGTAGGTGGCATGGTGGGTAAATACCAAGCCAGCTGCTTGCCTCTGGAGGTTTCATTGGAAAGCTTGGCTCTGTTTATTAGTGGAAATATGTCTAGTATCATCTTTTTCTCAGACATCTGTTCACTTCACTAAACCACTCCATGTTTTGGCACAGTGTGCTAACTTCTAGGGAGAGGCCTCCAGAGCGGTATGATATATATTTTGTAGGTTAGGAATGAAGTGTGTGTGTGGAAGCTTTCATAGTGTCTATCTACATCAATTTTTTAGAAAACAGCATATGTGGTCCCACTCCCTTTGTCTTTACAAGCTCTCAATTGAAACAGGCATACTGTCTCACCTTGAAATGGAGATCCCAGAATTAGATGGCATGTACTTTGGACCTTACCTAAGAAGTATGAAACTTACTAAAAGGGCATCTTCAACACTTCTCAGTTAACAGAGGTGGTTTTGTGTTCATGTAGTGTATGTCTGTTTGCACGGTGATTAGGCTTTGATCTCTTGGGGTGAAGCTCTAGGCATGCACACACGTGCGCACAAACACACACACACACAGACTTACACTGTGGGATAAAGAAACATAACAGAGTTTATGAACATTGGGATTTAATTCTGGGAAACCTTGTCCTTTGGCATCTGCCAGTATATCCTCTGGAATTGATTGAGTGCCTGCAATTCCTCTCTAACCAGTCATTCTTCTCTATTTCTACAGTCACTAGCTTAATATCAGTCCTTGTCATCCCCCATCTGCATTATAAAAATAACTTGGCCCCTTGTCTCTCTGGTTCCAGTTGTCCCCAGTTTCAACCACATCTTTGGCTGATGGAATGAGACTCTTACCACATAGCCCCTTCTCCAGCTCTGGTAAAGAATTCCATCACTTGCTCACACAAAGCAGGTTGTCATCCATGTATCATTTTGTCAGGTCTTTGGGGGCACAGGAAGGTGACCCACACATGTCTGATCTCGATCTCTCTCTCTCTCACTCACATACATGTAAAGAACCTGAAAATAAATTTAAGACTGTAATCTGTTCCTTGTTAACTTTATAGAACAAGGAGTGTGAGTTGCTCCAAAACCTAGCTAGTAAGCTGGAAAGCTTTAAAAAATATATAGGTTTCTATTAGAAGCCAGGATAGTGGCTACCTTTTCTGCTGTTAATGTTCTAGTTCTTGATTTTGGTGCCAGATGCATTGGAATATTCCCATATATATATATTCATAAATATATATATGTGTGTGTGTGTGTGTGTGTATGTATTGCCCAACTAGATAGCAGATTTGAAGACAAAGAATTGTTCTTTCATTTATTTTACAGTTATTCCATTACTTTTCCTGAAACATAATACTTAAAAGTGTTCCTTTTTTGTTGACTTATTTGAAACACGCTTCCTATGCTCATTGTAAATTTCTCCCAAATATACCATTTGTACATCTCTTCTCATGCATAGTGGATCTTTGATTCCTGTTTAATAAATGGAATTATTTTGTCTTTTTTCTCCACATCTTAGTAAATGGATGAGGACAGGAAAGCACAGAGAGGGACTGACGTGTCTGTGAGCTGGGAGCAGTCAGCGCTCAGTGCAGAACCCTCTGCATCCAAGGCCATGGCTCATGCACCAGGTTTTGCTGCCTACATTTTGAGGCTGTCTGAGCATGTCTTGAAAACTTAAAAAATGTGGAAGAAAAAGTGATACCAAATACAGTGCTAGGCACATGATATTCAACCAATACGCATTCAGTGAATTGAGTAAATGTAAAGGAATGAATGTGAGTGATGTCCACACATTGTCTCCAACAGTTAAGAACCCCACACATAGTTCCCTGCATAGCCTTGATTTTTATTAACTAAAATGTATAACCAAATGACATTACTGCTTCAAATGATAATTGCATTTTGCCACCCAACTGGTTTTCAACAGATTTGTTATTACTGGGCACAAGTGATGAAAACAGTTTATTCATAGAAGCCCACTCTTTTTGGAGTCTGAGGAAAGTGGCTGTTTCTTCTCTGAAACATCGTAACTTTCCAATCAGGAACCAGGTACAAAATGGATAACTGTTTGCAGAAAACAAAAAACCAGAAGCCACATTTTTAGCTATCTCTGTGTCATAAAGGCGCAAATAAGAAACACCACTCCAAAAACCTTGTGGCAGGTGCTTTCTTACATAATATGAAGAGTACTGCTCAAGTTCAGGTACTTACAAGAGCTAAGTACTATGTCACACACCAGGATATGGTCCCTGTTATGAAGAAACTTAACCAGCCTTCATGAGGCAGTGTATAATGAATTATGAGTGACATGTTGGCCTAATGAAGCCAGAGACTGGAAAGATCATCTCTGGCTCGAGAGAGCAGGGCAACTTCATGGGGAAGATGATACTTTAAATGGATCTTGAAAAATGGTGAAGCATTTGACAGGATGATTGGGGCAAAAACAAAGGTAAAGATGTAGGAAACTATGGGGCAATTTTGGTGGAGGTCTTGGCTAAAGCAAAGCACTCAAACGTGGTTGTCGTCAAGGTAGATAAGTCTGACATGGGAGCTAGGTTGCAGATTGCCTGAGGGTGTGGAATGCTGGACCAAAAAGCTAGGAAGTTCTTAAAGTGTCCAGGTGGGAAATAATGATGGTCCGGGTTAAGATATAGCTGCGAAAATTGAAAGAAGTGTATTTATTTTAGAGGTATTTATTTGGAAAAATTTCAATGAATTGGTGATTGCAACGAGAGAGATGAAGTATCAAAGATGACTAGGTTTTGAGTCTGGGTAACTGTCTAGTGGAATCAAGGTGCTAAGAACAAAAATCCTTTAATTTTACTTTTAGAACCACATTTCTAGGAATAGTCATCAATACTCACTGTCTTCCCTTTCATCTGAAATCACTCTCAATCCACTAGCATCTGTCCTCTTTCTATCTCATTCTCTCTTACGCAAGCCACTAATGACTTCCAACCTGCCAAGTCTAATGGGAACGTTTCAGTTTTCAAGCATTGATCTCTTTGTTGTATTGACACTATTCACCATTCCCTTCATGAAGCCCTCTATCCCACTGGTTTTTAGAATTGTTTTTTCAACATGCAAAACATTTTTGAAAGAGCATAAGAATTTTAAAATCTGCAGAGCCAAGCACAGTGCATATTACACACGATGTGAATTGTTTTCTGCCTCATGCGTTACTACAAACAAGTCTTTGTTCTTTCGTTTCTTTATATGAAAAATGAGGATGGCAAATATAACCCTAATTTTACAGATATGACAATGTATAATTAATGGATTGCCCTAAAGAGGGAACAGAATGTATGAGGTGCTAAATAATATTGTGCAAGTAGAGATTAAATTTAACCAAGTGATTTATTAGACCAGTCTAACAAGTGATACCATTGGCTCAAGGGAGCAGAATTGGGTTGGTTAATAAGAGTACTTGAACTTTGAGTGATTGAGTTGTGGATATTTGTTGTTGTTTTAACTGCAGGGATCCAGTGTAGCTTTTAGGTTTCCAAACTTTGGAATGTGACATTTATTAGGCCTGCAACTCCATCAAAAGTAATTGAAGCTATTAAACGATTGTGGATAAAGGAGTGAAAAGTAGATGTTCCCCTGTGTTGGTTTCATTGAGCTGCAGTTTGTACACAAATTTGATGCTTAGACACCACCCATGTTTATTCTTTCCCCTAATGATTGCTATATCACATTTTCTCATTTTATGAGTTAAAACACTTTCCCCTGCAGCCACATTGAACTCCACTCAGGACTTCGGACCCAGCTACATTATTTCTGTTTTATGTTTACATCAAAAGCAATAAAAGGCCTGTATTCAAAGCAGGGCTGGAGATGCTAGTGTTGCCCGAAGTGGCAGAAAATCCAGCTCCTAAGCTTGTGGGTTCTCTCCTTCTCTTTCTATCTCTCTCCACCCGAAAGTAAAGAGAGACATGTTAGTCATAGGAGTCACACTTGTGTTTGGTCACTGTTATAAATAAGCAACCCCAGGAGCCACTGAGCAGTAGGAGACACAACCAAGGAGTCAATTTCAGGAACTTTTTGAGAAATATGTTTCTTCGTACAAATAATTTGATTTCAGTCTTCAGGCTGGTTTTTGGAGCCTTGATTTTGGGAAGTAATAGTTTCCAGTTATATTAAGTGGAGGTATTATGACCTCTTCAGGATAAACTGTGTTTGCAAATCATCCTATTTTCAAATAAATGTAAGCCTCACGGAAGGTTTTTGTTGTTTATTTTTTTTCCTGGTATATGTGAGAAGCTGTCAGATAAAATGCACCAATATTCATCACATGGGGCAGGAGATGAGTGGTGGTGCTGGAGAAAGACCTCTTTGTGATTGGCTGAGAACTGAGGCACAGCAGTGCAATATGGAACTGTGCTTTGTTCAAATTTGTTGTGTGGGTGACGATACTTTTTTGGCTTTTCCTTTCATTTCAGCTGATTAGCCACAGTCTTAGTACAACTGTGGCTCTGACTCTTGTTGACATAATTAGAATGCTTCAATTTTCAGCACTTATCAGTATTTATCACTTAATACTGTTGATTTCATGGGATTGTTAGGATTGGTCAAAATATCTGAATTAAATTTGTAATATAGTGAACGCCACATAGAAGGTGCTTAATTAATGTAGCTTTTGTCCTGCTGTCTTCAAGATTTCTCAAAATAAAACCTCTATTATATAGCCTCTTAGGGAAGTTTGCAATACTTTCTCTAAAAAAGGAAATAATTACAATACTACTTTTAGAATTAAAAAAAGTCACAATTAAAAAAATTAGAATTTACATGTCTGCTAGGGAGCATGAGCCACATGGATTTAAATTATTAATCCTGCTTGCAAATCTATTTTACTAGAACTGAGTCTTCTGATAAAAAGTCACTCAGAACAATTCAGAAATTACTGTTTAGGATTCAGTAAATACTCATAAATGCTCATTAAACACATAACAGACTCTACTTGCCAGTGAGATTGGCAAAATATTTATTATTCCATTATGTGTTTGAGAGCAGAAAAAGCTAAGAGTCTGCGGCTTACTTTTTATTTAAGGAAGAAATTAACTGGTGACTAGAGCTGATTGACTAAAATAGAGAAACCAACTGGATGTTTACGTTAGTTGTATAGCAAATGCCCAGTCTTTTCCTGAGTAATTAACAAGAGCTGCTCTATGGTTGAAAACTGTTATGAAGCATTTCATAATTTTCAAAGTAATTCCCCAATCCTGGTCCCATTGATCCTCACAGTGATCTTATAAATTATATGTCACATTGTCTTGTGATGATAACCTAGGCTTTAGAGTCAGGCTGTATTGGGAAAAAATTGTAGCTTCAATACTTATTGGCTATGTGACCTAGAACAGATTATTTAACTTTCCTAAACTTTAGTTATTTCCATACATAAATTAAGAAAATAACATTTACCATATACGATCATTATAAAAATTAGTTTATGATAAGCAATTAGCATTATGTTGGACACATTGCAGGTGTTCAATTTATTGGGAACAATTGTCGTTGTTGTTATTGTCCTTGACATAAATTGGAGAGGGGTGAATGATCCTGAGTTTATGGAAACTGAGGCCAAGGAGTTTAAGTGACTTATCTGTGATCTCACCTGGGCTGCAGAGTCAGGACCAAAGCTCTGAGCTCTTCATCAGCTGCTCTGTCAGAGATGCACACAGCTGCCCCATGTGCTCCAGGAGGCTTGAGCTGAAGAGTGAGCAAGCTGGACCCGCCAACTTCACAGGCCGCATAGGCCCCGGCGTAGCCGACTTATTTTATAGGTACTGTCTCATTGTGATGCTAAAACTTTAACAGAGCTTGACTCTTTTATTTAATTTTGTTTTGGTTCACAGAAGTATTAGAGAATTACTTGATATGAACCCTTTGAATTTTTTTATTATTTCAGAGGTGACATCTAATATTTTATTAATAGTATCAGATTATTAGATAATGATTAATAATGCCTGATTTATAATTACTCATGTTAAACTATAGCTTGCTATACAATTATGACTGTCAAAACTTATCACACTGCAGGGTTGAAACTAGTTAGATATTGCCCTGGGATTACCCATTAAATCATCTGGGAATTGAATAACCATCATGTAGCAGTGATTTATTTATTTATTTTTTTGCAAAAAATAGTTTATGTTGCTCTAACATTCTCTGAGATCAGATTTTAGGATGCTTAAGAAACTAGAAAAGGTGATAAATACCTGTAGTTCTTGTCTTGTTCCCTATGGGGACAAATCTTTACATCACAGACAGATTTGGAGAGAGGTGGTATATTTTTTCCATCATGTAAACCATTAGTTTGGATCCATAAACATTTTAGGCTTGCTTTCTCCAAAGGCAGTATTGTTTTATCCACTCATTTAGATGAAAACATTAAGAAATTAGATTCTAATAGTTTCAAAAATTTGCCTCAGACAACTCGTATTTTTACTTTAGAGCCCCTTTTCTGGGACCTTTGGTAAATGGGATAATTTTCCCTTGATGTTTGCCTTTTTTCCTAAGGGATCTATTACTAATGACAATATAGAAAATTTAAATTCAGTAGTTAATTAATTTGTTCATATAACAAATATTTTTAAGTGCCTACTATGCAGTGGTGTGCTGGTAAGGCAACTCCCTGGAATGAAAGTGGCCTGATTTGCAGCACTTGGTGATTTCTGGGTGTATGCCCTCGCCCATGGCTGATTTCAAGCTCCCAATGCAATGTCATCGAGCACAGACTTGGGAAGAGATGAGTAGTATCTGTTTTGCCAAGCCAGTCTGAGCCATCTCCAGCCCACCCTTGATCCTATGTGTTATACACGCGTGCACACACAAACACACAAAGAGTCTTCAAAATGTTCATGGAAAATGTGAATTATGAAAAAATTATGCATGGTTTTCAAAAATTTTCTGCACCAAACTAAACTCATACTAACTTGTTATAACATGTCTAAACAAGATCTAATTTGGGACACTAAGAAGGATAAGACACCAGTTTGAAAAGAGCACCTATCAAAACAACACAAATTCTGCTAAAATTAAGCAAGAACAAACATCATATTTATGATGAAGTTTGGTTGGAATAAAGGTGAAATCATTGCTGCTTTACAAAACGTTTATGGGGACAATGCCCCACAGAAGTCAGCAGTTTTCAAATGGATAACTCATTTTAAGAAGAGATGAGATGATGTTGAAGATGAAACACATAGTGGCAGACAGTCCACTTCAATTTGCAAGGAAAAAATTAATCACGTTCATTTTCTGATTGAAGAGGGCCAACAATTAACAGCAGAAACAATAGCTAATAGCATAGACTTTTCAATTGGTTCAGCTTACACAAAACTGCCTGAAAAATTAAAGCAAACTTTCCACTCAATAGGTGCCAAAACCATTGCACCCAGATCAGCTGCAGACAAGAGCAGAACTTTCAATGGAAAAGTTAAACAAGTGATGTCAAGATTCTAAAGCATTTCTTTGAAGAATTATAACAGGAGATGAAACATGGCTTTACCAGTGCAATCCTGAAGACAAAGCACAATCAAAGCAATTGCTACCAAGAGGTGAAAGTGGTCCAGTTAAAGCAAAGTCATGAGCAAAGTCATGGCAACAGCTTTTTGGGATGCTGAAGACATTTTGCCCATTTGACTTCATAACATCTGCCTAGTATGAGAGTGTTTTGAGAAAGTTAACCAACTGTTTAGCAGAAAAATGTCTGGAAGCCTTCAATAGACAGTCCTTCTTCACCATGACGATGCTCCTGCTCATTCCTACTCATGTGTCAAACAAGGACAATTTTGCAAGATTTTGATGGGAAATTATTAGGCATCCACCTTACAGTTCTCATTTGGCATTTTCTGACTTCTTTTTTCCCCCCAATCTTAAAAAATCTTTAAGGGGCATTCATTTTTCTTTAGTTGATAATGTAAAAAAGATGGCATTTTGTACGGTTAAATTCCCAGGACCCTCAGTTCTTTAGGGATGGACTAAATGGCAGGTATCATTGCTTACAGAAGTGCCTTGAGATGGAGCTTATGTTGAGAAGTAAGTTTATATTTATATTTTTGTCTTTTAATTTTATTTTCCACGAACTTTTTGAAGTCCCCATTTGATATCAGTGACAGATGAAAATGGAAATATTCAGCTAAATCACCACAAATACTTAAGATGATTTGATTTATTTTTATTCAGGGAATATATTGGAGTTCTAATTGAGTAAAGCAGTGAAACAAAACCTGGAGTTTTGTGTTAGTTCTATACACACTTTCCATCTCTATGATTGAAACTTGATCAGTATAGATGATTGATTCATAATTTTCAGCCATGTAACTGGATGTTTTAAAATAATATGGAAATGAGATTGTGCATTTTTATCTCCTGGACACAAACCATTGACCAGTGTAAATCTACAATGTTATGTTAGTTCGTATGGTGGTGAAAATAGTGTCATTCCATTAATATAAGGCACATTCTTCACATCAACTGATCAGAGTAGTCTAGCAAAATTTAAGGTTTGGGATTTAGTACCCTACGTTCTGTTGCATGGCTAGAGCAAGCACCTACAGGCAGGTCAACAATCTGGTAGTGTTACAAGGGAAATGGGTAATGGGGAATTGATGGATTAATACAATTCATCCTCACTATTAGAAAAAAATTCAAGTATTAGCCCTATGGATCACAAGTCAATAGGATTTCCATATACATGTGTATGTGTAGTATGTATGCATATTTTAATTTTGTCTTTTTCTTCCAAAAGTGATAATGAATGGTCATTTTAGAAAATATGATTAGAATATGAAGATTTAAAGAAGCGAAAAAAAATCAATCATAATTTCACCAGACAGAAGCAGTTTCTACATTTTTGGCATTGTTCTTTTTGTATTTTTTAGGCACTAAAACAAGTGTTGAACTCATATTGTATGAGTTCTTTTTTGCTTCTTGAATTTTCTTCAGTAAACATTATGTCAAAAGTATTTCTTCATGTAATGAAAGCTCTTTGTTACCCTTTCAATTAGGTACATAATAGTTCATCTTCTGTGTGAATTATCATTTTTCTAAACATTCTACAATTTTAGACATCTAAGTGGTTTTTCACATTTTTCTTTTATTGTAAATAATACTGCAGGAGAGATCTCTGTCTACAGATCTTTGGTTATGTGTCTGATTATTTCCCGAGGAGAAATTCCTGATGTAAAGTGTATGAGCAATTGAAGGACTTTAGAAACAAAATCAAATTGCTTTGCAGTGCGATGTTCTCAGCCCACCTGAGGGGTGGGGTGGGGTGAGGGTGCTGCCTAACAGCACATTTTCAGCATCAAGGATTATAGGTTTTTAGACTTTGCTCATTTGATAGGGAAAAAAGTGCTGAATAGTATGAATTTGCCTTTAGAGCACTAGCGACAAATTTTTTGTACATTTATTAATCATTTGCATTTTTTATGAATTATTTGCTCATATCCATTGCCTATTTATATACTTAAATCTTAGAGTTTTTAAATAAGTTTGATTGAGTTCTATATATAGTGAGAGTATATAACTCTGTTTCTCATACTTGATGCAAATATTTTTCCCAGTTTAGTATTATTTTATGAAGTTTAGCACGCTTTTGTGATAGATGGAAATTGAAATGTTTAGTAAAGTCATCTTTATTTCTATCTTTCTTTTGTAATTTCTTCCATTGAATTTGAACTTAGTAAGTTCGTCCACATTCAGATCAGATAAATATTTATCTATATTTTCTACTGATTTTTGTGACTTTCATTTTTAAAATTTTAACTCTTTATTCTGTTTGTGCTGTACTTAAGTATATAAATATAATTTAAAGGTATAAATAATTTTTACTAAATATCTGACAAATTATCCTAAGACCAATTGTAGAATAGTGCTTCTACCCTCCATTAATTTGTGATGCTCACTTTACAAATATTTACTATTCATTTATATTAAGGTCTGTTCCTGAAACTTTTTTTTTGAGAAAGTCTCACTCTGTTGCCCGAGCTAGAGTGCTGTGGCGTCAGCCTAGCTCACAGCAACCTCAAACTCCTGGGCTCAGGCGATCCTCCTGCCTCAGCCTCCTGAG